>JZKD02S1678799.1:842841-855328 GCA_000966675.3 Picea glauca | reverse complement strand
TAATATAATATGAATACTCCATATACTAATATATAAAATATATAAAACACATGGTATATATACCTAATATAATATACTATATTATATATACCTAATATAATATACTATATTATTAGATATAATATAATATAAATACTCCATATATTAATATACAAGACACATAGTATACATACCTAATATAATATATTGTATTATTGGATATAATATATGAGTGCACCCCATATATTATATTAGCCTTAGGCTAATATATGATACATGTGGTATATGTTTAGGATTTGCATTATCAACTTTTATAAAGAAAATATCTTAGTTAAGATAATAGAATGCGGGGATATAAAGAAAACCTCCTCAAATAATTCAAATTGAGTTTCATCGCTTATAATTGTGTTTTGATAGACATTTAGACATATGGCACAAAGATATGCTTCACAAAACTATATACATTGAGCATAATTGAGGATTCTGAGGTAACATAATTGCTACGAGTCCCTCAAATCAAGAAGAAACTCACAAGGAAATTCAAGAATTACATACAAAGTGAGCATAACGAAGGAGTCCAAGGTAAAGAAATTGTTATAAATTGCTACGAATCCCTCAAATCAAGAAGAAACTCACAAGCCCCGGATGGGGTGACACGTAGGGCAGGGGAGCCACGCGGGAGCCAGCCGGGACATCCCCATTAATTCAACTACCGGCCGACGTCCCCTCTTCATTCATTTCCACCATGAATTCTCGCGTTCGCATTTACCCGACGAGGCCTCTCGCTCGCGGGACTAGTACCAGTCTGAACAGAACAATTACAACGGCCATCATAGCCATGGAGGCTCGGCTCATGCTATTTTTGGAGGCTCGGCTCATGCTATTTTTCCTCGCTTGGGGTATTGGAGCGAAGCACCAACCGCCCTGGGTAGCTTCTGCTCTCGCAGACCAGCACTATCGTTGTCGCCTCTCTGTGCACTCGAAGGTGCCAGCACTTTACCATAGCATTCCAGAAGAGATAGGAAACCACACGCGGGTTTGGCAATTCCATCAGACCTACACTATGCCACGACTGCGTGGAACCTCGCGACGAGGAGCTGCATGGTACGCAGCGAAATCCAGGAGAAAGAGAAAACAACAATTTGAGGCAGCCCTCGCCATGGCCACTCGACGAAGAAAAGCGCGGCTGCGAACACCGCCCATGGCGTACGTGGTCGAGGAGATTCCCGAAGGAGGAATACCAGAGAGCATCCCGGAACACCTGCTGTTCACGGTACCTGAAAATTAGCGCCCGCCATCAGACTTCAACCCGGCACAATGGCCCTTCTTTGGGGGAGACAACACCGACCCTCAAGTGGGCAGTTCCGAAGCATTACCTCCGTCGTGCTATATTGAGGAGGAGATACCCCCCAAGGAGGACAAAGAAATGCCAAAGGGCCACGACCAGAATCCCAGCGAAGGAAGCGGCCAGGACCAGGAGCCCTCAACCCCCTGGGATTGTCTCAGTCTCATCTTCGAGATTAGAAGCTTGATGGGAGACCACAACTTTCGGCTAGCAAGGATCGAACAGCGCATGGACATGTACTTTGCAGCTCACTCCCGGACACATCCGAGGCGCCAATGCCCCACCTGCGTGCGTGCTTACGCCTTCCCAGCCGGATGGAAGATCACAGAGGACCAGCTCAAATGCGATGGATAGCAGGTTACTGGCAGCTTAGTTGGTTATGTTTTCTTACATAGTTAATAGTATGGCTTTGAGCCTTCTAGTTTACAGTCTGATTAGAAAACTTATGCTATCTAGATGCTTATGCAACCCTGCGCGTCCTGGTTTCCTCCGGGCAGGACGTGGCAGGGAGAAACTTGGTTATTTTGAGAACATGGTGACATTTGGCAGGGGATGCCCAGTTGTCCCGGTTTCCTATGTAGGCGGGACAACTGGCATCCCAAGCAGCTTCCCCATTTTGTACATTCTGGATACAGTAATATAACAGGTCCTGCTTTTTTATTTACAAAAAAAAGAAAGAAGAAACTCACAAGGAAATTCAAGAATTACATACAAAGTGAGCATAACGAAGGAGTCCAAGGTAAAGAATTACATACAAAGTGAGCATAATGAAGGAGTCCAAGGTAAAGAAATTGCTATAAGTAGGCAAATTCAAGAATTGTCTAAACACAAATTTCTATACCCAAGAATTCCCATTATGCTTTGTGCTAGTTTTCTAATAATAATGTTAAAAAAGTAAAAGATAAACCACCATTGATTATCCATTATAAACCTCTTATTCATAGCATGATCCCACTGCCATGTCCTATTTAAAATAGGGATATGACAAAAGGTCACAAGTGCAAATATCTTTTCAAAATTTGATTGCAAGTCATGTTGTTATCATAGTAAAGTTGCATAATAAAATATGCATAAAACTAAGATCACAATCCTTGGTGGTCATTATGAATGGCTTGTTATGTGCTTTGGTTTTGAAAATGTCTTGAATTGGTTTTTAGCACCATTGGGATTTTATCTATGAAGAATGTGAAGACTTGTGAGTATGTATATTAATGATATGTTTGTTTTTCCTTTTTAGTAAATGACCATGTTGTGTATATAACTCAATTCAAAGAAAGGATTAACAAGTATGGCATTGTTTTGAGTAATAAAAGAAATAGCTTTTCAAAATGAAATTTAACTACTTTGACATCAAAATTGATAAAGGAAAAATTATCATGTAACTTCATGGAAAAATTATCATGTAACTTCATGGAAAAATTATCATGTAACTCCAAGTTGTATGCAAAATATTAACTTTCCTAATGAACTTATTGACAAAAATTAAATCCAACAATTTATTGAATACATTAATTATGTTAGTATGCATCTTATCAATTGCTCAACGAAAACAAAGCTCATTCAATAATTTTTTAGCAATGGAAAATGGTCTAAAAAGGACATTCTTGTAGTTAAGGAATTTAGAATTGAATGAAAGTGCTTTCCTCCTCTATGATGGCACTCTTGTAAAGGAAAACTATTTTTTCAAACATATACTTCTAACCAATTTTGGTCTACCCTTTTAATCGAGATATCAAACACAGGAGAGGAACCTTGTGGAGCTAACTCTAATGAATCTTCTAAAACAAAAAGGAGACATCATGTTGGTAGTGAAACATGGTATTGGAAAATTTCAGTTATATTTTTTACCACAAGTTTTTATAGTTTGAATTGATAGCTCAAGAATTTTTCGGGTTTTCTTAAAACAAAAGATGAAGGTTTACAACTAGTTGTTCATGGTTGTTTATTGTGATGGCAACTTTGGCTTAATGTGTTTGATTCTATTGTAGAATGGGCTAAATCTTTAAACAATGGTTTAGAAGACACCATTACACGAGAATGACTTTTTTTAGTGATTCACATGAACAAAAAAATAAAAGAATCTCCAAGCTTAGTTGACATCACACATCTTTGGAAGGGTTTGAGAACATTTGCAAAAAAAACCTTCACAGAAAAGACAAGGATTTTCTCATCCATTATGCGTGCTTTTTCTCAAGATTCATATGAACGAGAGCGTGCCCCCTTCATATGTATCTCAATAACTCTGAATTCCTTACTATGATCATAAATCATGGTGAGTGGGATAGAAATGACAACAGAATCACAAATATCCTTTTATATGCAAGATGTATAAGTATTGTTATAATTGAACGGTCTACCAAATCCACTTATAAGATTTTCATCAATATTGTTGATACATGTGTTTTTGACAAAAAAGTTAAAATCCATATTTGATAAAGAAATAATAATATCTTACTTTGTCACCAATACTACCTGGTCTGATTTTGAACCAGCCATATAACAAAAAATTTACAACAAAAGATTTTTATGGATACCAATGAGTGTTCTTTCTTCTTACCCATCCTTCACATCTTACCCATCAAAGACAACGAGCTTGGATGCCAATGAGTGTTCTTTCTTCTTAACCATCCTTCACATCTCACCAATCAAAAACAACGAGAATGTACAATCAATGTACAATGAATTTAATGACACCAACAAAGTGGACGCCATTATATTCCATCATTGAATGCATTTGGAGAAAATGATTGTGTTTTATTTAATGGTGACATATAGCTAGTAGTTGCTTTTGTAAAAGCTACTTTTCTATGTGTAGACATAATCACATAGTGATAGTTCCCTCAAGGAATATACTTTGGATAAAGTAAAAAGTAAGATTTAATTTTATATTCTCTTAGATATATATTGGAGAGATTTTCAATTAGTATTCATTTTATTAGTCTTTGTCATGGGACTATAGCAATGAATTTGTTTTTGATGTGACATTGATATGATATTAATTTGTTTTTTACCATAAATTTGTGTATGCAATGTAATGTTATATATTTTTGGATATAATAAAAATATTTGTGTTTCTCATTTTTAATTGGTTGATAGAATTGCTCCTTTCAAGTCTTCCAATATGTAAAATTAATTACATAATCAATGAATTTCACCAATCACCACATCTAAATATAAAAAGTTGTACTATGTATTTATTATTATGCATTATTACATTTATTATCTAATATATTATTTATTATCTAATATATTATTTAGATTATATTTATTATGTAATATAATAAATATTATATAAAAATATATATTATTAAATTTGAAAAGTTTGTTTTCAAAAAGAAAAATTTAATATTTTTAAAATGCAATTTGCATTTGGCTAGCTCAACTTAATTGGAAGGAAATTTAGGTTAATCCCAAAACTATACAACATCCGCATTAAATTAAAAATGTGGTCAAAGATAGTCTTCCTCCATTCCTTGTGAGTCTAGGTCAAATTCTTTGAATTCCAATCTTTCTACGGTATAGCTATCAATGTTAATTTTTTTCATTTAAAAAATTTACAAATTGATTTCTTTTAAGACTATAAAACTATCCCCTAGTTAACATATTGTTCATGTTTCACAGTAATCATCATCAATAATAATTATAGGGTGTCAGCTATCATCTCCATTTCCAAATCTACTTGACAGGGACTAAGCTGCCATAAAACCCTTATTTTTTAAATAAATAGTTTTATTATAAATTGTGTATATTATTGTATTGCATAATAAAATGTTGCACTTTCTCATTTAAAGAAATTTTTTGAAAAAATAAATATTTTAATTAACAACTCAGTGACATGACACAAAAATATGGGATATGGAGGATCATGGAAATAAAAATAGAAATACAAAGGATATATATATATATATATATATATATATATATATATATATATATATATATATATATATATATAAAAATTTATCAAAAAATATAAAGGATATGGAATATAATGGAAAAAAAAATAGAAAAAAAAAGAAAAAAAAAAAAAAATATATATAAAAATATATATATATAACAAATTACCTGACATGAGGATATAAGACATGTTGACCTCTTAAACATGATATAGAAGACATGTTATATATTTAAAATATTATAAATTATGAATACAAAAAATGAATTATAGATATAAAAAATTTAATTAAAAAATAAATAAAAAGAATATTTACAAAACATTTGGGATCTCTTCAAATCTTGATTTTATCTTTTCTTTGTAAAATGAGAGATCATAAGAACTCTTTCCATACAACTAAAAGTGAGAAAATAATAGTAAAATCTATTTTTTATGGTCAGATAGCTTGGGCACACATGTCCTAAAAGATGTCATACATGCGTTATAGCGTGTTTGTGCCTAACATGTGGGATACAAACATAATACTTGTGGGAGTTGTGTCCTATTACTTAGCAAATTACAAATACAAAAAATGAAATATAGACATAAAGATCCATTTAAAAAAAAAATATAACATTTATAAAACACTTGGAACCCCTTCAAATATCGATTGTACCCTTCACCTCCACAATGAGAGAGACCATAAGAGCTCTTTCCATATAATTGAAAATGAGAAAATAGTAGTGAAAACTATTATCTTTTTGTTTGCCTAATGTGATAAGGCTAAAAGGATAGGCAACCCCCAGTGGGACCCCCTCGCAGGTGTGTCTCCAGATGGTCCTTGCTAAAGCATAAGTTTCTTGCTAGATGTTGGCTTACGAGTTGTTGACACTAACCTAAGGTTTATAGTGACAACCAGTCAAATTTCAAACCCAATTACAAATTCCCCTGAATCTAAAAAAAAATTAAAAACTATTTTTTATAGTAAAATAGGTAGAACATGGCTAGGGCACACGTTTTTGTTTGACATGTATACACATATCCTAAAGTATCCATGTCCGACAAGTGGAATATGCGCCGACACCCATCTAGGTTAATGCTTAGCTTACATCCTCACCTTACTCTATAAAATATCAATTCAATTTGCAATAATATTTAAAAGAAAAAATATAATGCTTAAGTAAAATAGCAATTTGGTGAGTGGCAATTTGCAAAATACAACAATGGGAAGGCGGTGCATCCTACCACTTAGTGGGGGCCTTCACTACGGAGTTTTGTGGGATTCCCTCTACACGTCATGCACTTTTTTTTTCCAGGAAGAAAATTATTCTCAAATTTATATTAGAGATAAATTCGTTTACAATAACTAGAGTCACACAGCCGGAACAAATGAATGTTAAACGAAGGCAGTGTTGGCCGATCTCTATCAAATACAAAGTGGTCCCAAATGGAAATTGCGAGAAATACGCAGCAAGAAATAAAACGGTATCAGTGATCCATCGCTGGCCAATAACAATGACAGTCCCAAGTGAACACTGGAAGGTGGATCCTTGTTGATAACCGCCTTGACGAGAGGTGAGACTGGACTGTAATTTCAATGCAATTCTCGTGCTGCTAGAAAAATACATTAAGGCTCAAAAATATTGATAGTGGAGATGGGACTATCTATACCATTATCACAATGGTAAACCGATAGTTTCCCAGCCACATGACCTAGAGCCTACTTGGATAATGTCTCTGCCTCAGAATTGTGACATCTAGGAATATGTTGGAAAATAACGTCGGTGAAGAGGTTGGCCAACATTCTGGTTTGTTTCTTCCATCCTTCGATATGAACGGATTGAAGATTACTCTTGTGGTTAATCCATTCAATAATTATTATTGAGTCACCGAGAACCAGTAAGTGGTTTAAAGACCAGTTGGAAGCAAGGAAGAGAGAGGCCCATAAACCCATCAACTCTGCTTTTGTGTTGGATCCGTCACCACAGTTCAGAAACCACTTGGTGACCCTAGATGAATGAGTCTTGAAGGTGCCTTCAGCCCCACAACAATTTCCATTGGCCAGTGTTGCGCCATCAAAACAAATTATAGTGGACCCAGGGTCAAGCGAGAAAAGCACAGGTTTATTATGAAAAAAATTGATAGTAGACGAATTCCAATGAAAGGAGGACAAAATTCGGTGGATGACCGCAACGCAGGAGGGAGGACGACCTTCGAATAACATCTGGTTGCACTCTAGCCAAATCTGCCAACACATGTGAGCCACCAAAGGGTGCGGGGCCGATCTGGCAGCGAGCCATGAATTTAAACAATCAGTGAATGATTCGCCATTCCAGACTACCTGAAGCGAGAGAAGCTGAGATAACCAGTTCCAACAATTAATAGTGAATGTGCAGTGTATCATAAGGTGATCAAGGTCTTCAGAATTGCATTTACAGAGGAGGCAAAGGTCGGGCCCCTGCCAGCCACGTCGACGGAGTGCCTCCCAGGTGAGCGCCCGATTTTTAACACACAGCCAAAAGAATAAAAGGATCTTGAGTGGTAAAGACCACTTCCAAATCTTCAAAAGCCCCGGTGCCTCAGCATTGAAATTTTGTGATTGAAGGATGGCTTCATATACATTCTTGACAGTGAGGCTACCCGAGCCGTCGCCCCTGGCCCACAGGAGTGAGTCCTGTTCATTGTTGAGGGAGATACCTGCTGAGTTTAAATTCGAGGTGAAGGCATCCCATTCCTTGGCCAGTGGGTCTTGGAGCTGGAGAAAACTACTATGTAGCCACCGGTCGGGCAGGAATGGGGCACTATCGACCACTTTTAAATGAGCAAGGTGAAAGAAATTTTGAGCATTGAGCTGAGAGATGAGTTGAGGAGAGAGTAGAGAATGGTTTTCCAGTCTGAGAATTTTATCTCGCCCAAGAGATATGTCTGTCCCCTCACCGGGTTTCCAACGAAGCCAATGCAAGATCACCGGCGAGGCAGAGAGTAGGCCTTTCCAGAAGGGTGAAGCCCTTTGCAGATCGAAGGAAGGCTTCCGAAGCCAATGAAGGAGTGGAAGGGAACCAAGGTATTTGTCGATGATGAGTCTGTTCCAAATGCTATCATGGGTGATGGCTCGCCAGAAAGAAATAGCCAGGAGAGCCGAGTTAAAAATAGAAATATTTTTGAGCCCCCAACCTCCAAACTTTCGGGGTCTAGCTAGTGCCTGCCAACTGCACAGGTGGAAACGATGTTTTCCAGCAAGATCGTTCCACAGAAAATTGTAAGATAGTCTGTGCAACAATGTGATAATTTTGTTTGGGATTTTCTCAAGTGTCATCCAATAGACAGTGAGGCCTTCAAGCACCGATTTGACAAGGATGAAACGTCCTCCCAGGGACAACCACTTATTGCACCAAAGGCTGATTTTTCTTTCGAAAAGAGCCACTAACCAGCACCAATCAACAGAGGAGGTTGCTCCCGGTTTCAGCCGGTAACCCAGATATCTAAAACCATCTTTTAGATCAGAAAAATAGTAGGGGATGGTATGTTTGAAAAGAGAAAGCTCAACCTCTGTAAGGCCCCAATGATGAATAGAAGATTTGAAGGGGTTAATGGACAAGCCCGTCACGGAGCAGAAAAGATGAAGGACCTCCATGATCGCCACCCACTCCGGAAGGTCAGCTTTAGCCAAAAGTAGAATGTCATCCATAAACATGAGGTGCACCAACCTGAAGAGCCTTGATACATTTAAACCTGTTATACGGTTTTCGGAGATGGATTTAGCAAGAAGTAAACTGAGGCTATCCATGAGTAAAATGAAAAGGTAAGGTGAGAGTGGGCAACCTTGACGGAGCCCCCTTTCACTATGGAAAAAGTTTGTAGCCTCTCCATTGATCAACACCGCAAAGCCAACACTGGTGACGTAGGACATAATCCAGTCCGTGAAATTGTTGCCAAGTCCCGCCGAGAGAAGAATGAGTCTCAAGAAAGACCAATCAATGCTGTCAAAGGCCTTTTTTAAATCAATTTTCAAGATCAATGCCTTCAAATTTTTCTGTTTTATGGTGTGAATGCTCTCGTGGGCAGCGCCAATGGCGTCTTGAATTCGTCTACCTTTAATAAACTCAAGATGTTCAGCCAAAAGGCTCCTTTCCAGAAAAGGCTTTAACCGATTAGAGATCACTTTAGAAATTAACTTGTAAATAAGATTACACAAAGAAATTGGTCTAAAGTCGTTGAAGGTGACAAAATGGTTCTCCTTCGGGATCAAAACTAGGAAAGTGGAGTTGATACTTTTAATAACCTTACCTTTGGTGCGAGTATCCTCCACCATCTGAAGGAGATCCGGACCAACGAGATCAAAGAAAAAAGAGAAGAATTATGTTGTCCAGCCATCAGGCCCTGGACTTCTCTCTTTTTTGAAGTGAAGTAAAATATCCTTGAGTTCAGGTAAGGTGACAGGCTTATACAAGTCGGCTGCTTCAGTAACCATTACCAATTTCGGAAAAAGGTTGGCCGTGGAGACTTTCTCATGATAAGATTGATTTTCAGTTGCTTTGAAGAGATTTCCAAAGTAGGTGACAGCTTCCTGTTTGATAGAGTCTTGGTCTCGAAGCATCTCATCGTGCTGATTTAGAATAGACCAAATCAGTTTTTTATCTCTGTTGTGGCTTGCTAATCTGTGAAAAAATTTAGTGTTGGAGTCCCCTGAGTTGAGCCAGGTCGCACGGCTTCGAAGCCTCCATCTAAGTTCCTCTTCTCGCAGAATGTGGGCTCCGTTTTTCTCTAGAATCTTTAGGGAGTCGGAGTCTATTGATGACATTTGGGCGGAGGCAGATCGAACAATGAGATTATTAATCTCAGATTCAATTCTGTGTAAAAGAGTCGTCTCTGTTACCCTTTTACGCGTGCTCCAGGACTTTGTTTGGACTTTTAAAGCCTTTAGTTTCCAGACTAATCTCTGCTGTGGTTTTCTTTCATTCAGAAAGACCGGGTTTGTCCAAAACGAGTGCACAAGATCAGTGTAATTTATCGATGAGAGCCAGTGATGATTGAATTAATAAGGGTAAGAATTGTGCCAGAGGAGAAAGTTTAGTTTTAATATGATGGGAGCATGATCAGAGTAGAAAGGAAGTACCACCCATGAGGACGGGACAGTTGAGGAGGACAAATAAGTTTCAGAGACTAAAAAACGATCAAGTCCTCGTGCTATGGCCTCATTCCCCGATCTCCCGTTGCGCCAAGTGGGGAGAAGTCTGGTTGGCAGAATATCTATGAGGTTATTGGAGCTGAAGAGGTATCTACAAAAGGCATTAGACGGTCCAGGCGTGGGAATACCGCCCCAGTGTTCATCTGTAGAGAGGGTGATATTTAAATCCTCTCCAAGGATGAGATTATGGATAGAAAGAATCCCACTGTTTGCAAGAAGTGACCAGAACTGCAATTTTGATTGACAAGGGCCATATACGTTTAAGAAGGCCAACTCCTGGTTGGTGGCCAAGCAACGACCAACCAACAATATACCACCACAGGTCAAAAATGGAGTTAAGTTGAAGATACAGGGATCCCATGCCACTAGCATGCCACCTGAATGACCCAAAGAGCTAACGGCCACTGAGACCCAAGAAGGACGGAAGGAATGCAAGAATACTCTGGCTTTTTCTTTAGTTGAGAGAGTTTCCTGAAGAAAGATGACATCCGACAAAGTGTTCTCTAGAAGTTTGCGGAAGGAAGATGTTTTAAGGATGCCTCCGATTCTTCGTAAGTTTAAAGAGAGCACAATCATCATTTAGAGCAAGCTATGGCCTTCAACGCTCTAAGGGCCTTTCCGTCAAGTGCAGGTTCGATGTGAGGTGCGTGTGGAGAAGAATGTAGATCCAATTTATTCTTTCTAGAGCTCCTCGTTTGAAGTGGGGAGAGCTCAATGCCCATACCTCTCCCCCATGCTGATGAGTTTTGATCAGTGAACGGTAGGTGCAAAGAAGAGGAACTCGTCGCCGAGGGCTGGGAAATGGGTTCAAGTCCCCGAAAGATGGGTAGAGGCGTAGATGAGTCCAGGATAAACGATGAAGAGGGTAATGAACTTAGATCTGGTAAAGGGGAGTCCTCGCTATCAAATGGATGACCCATGCCAGGAAGATCGGAAAGGGGATCTGTCTGAAGTGAAGTAAAGGATGGTGAACTGGTATGAATCGTCGGGATAGTCGGAGAGAGTGTGTGCATCGGGGAGTTTGTGGTGAGCAGGTAAGGTATTTGGGAGGTCAAGGGGTTAATGGGGGGAGAGGGGATAGGTCAACGAGAGAAATCAGAAGTGGATGGTAAAGTTCTATCCAGTTTAAGGTTCGATGCTGGGGGGGAGGGCAGTTGCGGTTCAAACGCGGTAGGGAGGGGAGAATGGCTATGGGAAGAAAGGAGAGAAGAGCGATTTATGAAATCTTTTTCAGCGCCTGTGAGAGAGAAGTAGAGGGAGGGACAATGGTGAAAAATTTTGGACGAAAGAGGCTCAGGTTGGCCGGGTAGGGGGGGAGAGGGAGGATTAGGGAGAGAGTGACAGGATACGAGTGAAGGATCAACATCAATGTACTCAGGGGGGTTAAGAGACAGGTCCTCTTCCTCGGAAAGTATGTTCGATGACTTACCAGGGCAGTTATGGCGCAGATGACCAGTTGCTCTGCAAAGATTGCACCGGAAAGGAAAACCAAGGTAGTCCAGAGTCTGTAGAGTCTTTCGCCCTCGCCAGTTGATCTCCAGGTTTTCGGGAAGTCCAGCAGATATATCCATCTCGACTAATATCTTACCCATTTTCCTTGAGGAGCCTATAAGAGAAATGGGATCTAAAGAGATGAACTTTCCCAGCGAGTTACCAATAGCTTTGAAGGCTTCGTTGTTCCAGAAGTGGAGCGAAAGGCCCGGGAGAAGCACCCAAAGGTGTTTGAGCTGGAAATAGTTGGAGTCGGGGTTGAAGGCCAAACGCCAGCGCTTTAGCATGAGGTTTCTACCCCCAATGATCCAAAAAGAGGACAAGAGCAGTGAGTCATCTTCAGGAGATTGGAAGATGAACCCGAGCCAACCCTTTTTAAGGTATAAAATCTCCAAGCAGTAGCCTAAGATTGAGGACCATTGTTGTTAAGGTCCTAACCTGCACATAAGTAGATCAATGTATTCAGATGTAATAAAGGTCAATATTAATAAGACTTTTCAATAAAATAAAATAAGGTGGATGTAAGAAGACCTAATAGAAGCTTCTGCTTCTAGAAGGATCTTCCTCTAGATGCTTCTTTTTAGTATAAATAGGAGTCGAGGGTATGAGA
>JZKD02S1678799.1:793754-830646 GCA_000966675.3 Picea glauca | reverse complement strand
ATACATTTTTCCAACAATGCATCATATACCAATGAAACCACATCGATCCATCTTCATCATGTATCAATGACAACTCATTGATCCATCTTCATCATATCAATAACAACTCATTGATTCATCTTCATCTATGCATTCTCAACAAGGAAAATACATATTATATTACATCAATCATCAATCATCAATCAATCAATCCTTTGACATCAATCAATCAAACCATTGGCATCAATGACAACATGATCCAACATGTCTGACAGAAGAATACACGCACAGTCCAACAGAGGGCTGGACAAATGAAAAGCTTTGAATGGGATGGCCAGATCACACTCCTGGCAGTTGTGGAATGATCTGAGTATAAATAGACCAGTTCAATATTTTTTTATGGTCATGTTGGCAGCCATTTCACTTTTTTATCTTTTCCTTACAAGCTACCTACACAAGGGTTTTGAACCCTCAATACTCGTCGCAATTCTTTAAACCAAAACGACACTATTCGCATACCTACCTTTCGTTTTCTTTTTCATGACTGCAAGCGTGAAAACCTTGAGTCGCAAGTCATATCGATGGCATTAAAATCATCTTTGGCTTGTTATGAATCGAAGACACCAAACCTTTATTCACTTTGCATTTTTGTTGATATGGTTTCAATTTATAAATTCATGATGCAATGATTTTTGGTGTCTTCGATTAAACCCATGGTGCAATGGACGATCTAGTGGTTTATTTGAATCATACAAACACTATTGTTGATTTAACATATGAGCCAATTATTGGTTATGAACATTATGGTTTTCAAGCGGTTATTTGATATTTCATTTGGTCAAAATATTTTGGTTATGAATGTTATGGATTTCGATGAGTATGTGAATAATCCATTTGATATTTGGTGTACAAAGCTTTGGATTGTGATGTGAATGAAGTTATTACCAAGGCGTTGTCGATTGTGCATGTCAAAATGAATGTTTTGCATGGTTTCAATTCATTCCACCACCCTCGCACGCATAGGCATTAACGTCTACCTTGCATCTCGGGATACCTCTGCTTGTTTTGGGAAAACCTGCAGGAAATTGGTCATGTGTCTACCCTGTCCAACCCCCTCACTGTTTACCCTGCTGACTGTGTTCTCTCTCCTATGGCCCCTGTAGTGCGCATAGAACCCAATGGCGTTCGAATGCTACTGTTATTTGATAATGTTCGTGAGGAATTGGAGAGTAATGGCTGGTTAGTTTTCATTCAAAAATTCGAGGGTTTCAACCTCGCAGTCACTCAACAATTTTCCCTCACATTCGATGGATGCAGGGCCAAAGTTGGAGACATCCAACTCGAATTGAATGAAGAATTCCTCAGCTCAGCCACTGATTTTCCAGCTAAGGGGAAGAAATGGTTAAAGAATTCGAGGGTGGATGAATTTCCATGGCCGCTCATGTTTACCTCGAGGAAAATTATCGGTTGTGACAAAGGTATGCCGGTCACAACCCTTAAGTCTTGATGCATGATTTATTGGCCATTATTAAGCAATTCGTTACTTGCGAAGGTAGATATGGTTTAATGTTTCTTTACCATCTCCGGCTGCATATGAATTTCATAGATTTCCCTTTGAATATGCCTCACTACCTCCTACGAAGTCTGTATAAAATGGCTAAATGATTTAAGAGGGAGAAGGTTGACTCCAGCCTCTTCCATCACTGTTTGATTAAAATTGTTATTGTTCATCATTTGAGGTTGAGTGGTGACTGTTGGGAAGTTTTCTTATTGAGGAATGGCTTTACCACTACTGAATGTGGTCAAGTGGACAAGACTGTGGTCACCGAAACCCTTGTCGGGCCTGCCGTGCCACCTTCTACCCTCCTACCTGCTGTCAAACCCTCGACCTACCCCAACGCTGACCTACCCGACACCCTGCCTGACCCATGTTCGAAAGACAATGCTAAGACTGTTAAGAGGCCTGCAAGAAAAAATGGAAAGGGTAATACAGATGTCAACAACAAGGGTAAGAAGGCTGCACGCTGGGTATCTAGGTGTGCTCGTAATAATACCAAACAAAACACAGACCAGAAGCCTATTGTTTTGAGTGAAGATTCGGATTATGAGATTGAGTGATTTCTGACTGAGGAGTACCCATACTCACACGACCTCTGTTCTGTTGAACCTTATGACTACGTATCCAACCTCCCAACGTGTCTCAAGGATGACCCTAACTTCCCCGGGATTAAGTTTGACAGTGGAACCCCTGGTAATTTAAAAGATGCCTCACCTATAATGCCACGGCCTGATCGACCACAATTTGATGAATGCAATTCATGGCTCCAACGATACTATACAGATGTCCCTCTGTTGCAATCCCAAATTAAGTCCTTGGAGGATAGGGTGACTGTGTTTTCTAAGGAAAATGATAGACTAAAAGCTAACGATAAGAGGCAAAAGACCACAGGTTCTATCATGTTCAAAAATGTTGAGGCAACCACTGCCATTGTTAACTCGAAATTATCCTGACCGAATCATATCCCTACAACCAATGTATGTTATTTCAACATTGATTTTAGAATGATTTGGTTTGTTTTGAATTAGCGTAAGAGATTTTGTTGGTTTTGAATTAGCATGAACGATTTTGTTTTCTCTGAATTAGTATAAAAGATTTGTTTGATAAATCGAATATAGTTTTGTTTTGATTGAATTGATTCAAAAACGATTCTGTTTGTTTTGAATTAGAAAAAATGATTTTGTTTGCTTTAGTAATAAAGGAGTTGTTTGATAGATCGCATACATTTATGTTAGCATTGGATTAATTTAATACGATTTTGTTTATAAATATGACCAGCTACAGAATCGTGGGATTCTGTAGCTAGTCATAAAATTTGAATTTCTGTTGATTTTACAATTAAAACACTATCTAAAATTGTTTATTTTTGTCCATCCACAAGTACACACGAATTTCAATGGGAATTGGATCGATTATGGAAATTTTAGAACATGCTTTTGTTACACAGTTTTGGGATTAGGTTGTTAGCTTTAGGCAGAAATAGGAATCTGGGAGATTGTTCCCATATTTTTTGCAAACAATTTTTGATATTTTCCACAAGGATTGTTTTATCCTGTGGCCTTTATATACTTATTATTTTTTGTAAACAATCCATCACTGTTGGGAGAACAGAGACTATGGGATGATGATTATATAGACTCGAATAGAAGTGGATTTGTTGTACGGCTTTAGCTTCAATTTATCTTACTTTTGTTCAAGTTTCTGTGCATTTTAATTTGTAATCAAATTATTGACTACTTTAGATATCAAGATTTGTTACAAGTTGATGCGATATGATTCAATGTATTGTCCATGTTTGATGTATCTCATTTTACTTATAGCAATTACTATGTTCTAATTTAATGGATATAAGGTTTATCTTCTTTGTTAAATGAGCAGTTATGTACAAATCTTCGCACTGGGATTTATCTAAATGTGATGATCCGTAAAATATTAAAATGTTGTTGTTATATGTCTTGTTTTTTCTATCATTCGTATTCAAGAGTGTCACTGCTTCCTGTTTACAAGAAACTTTTGGAAAATCTAGTGTGGGTTTCCTCCCATCAAACAGCTAAATCGAGTATTGTGCACATGACAAATAGGAAGCACTACTTCAGGTCAGTTTGTTATTTGCAATTTAATAGTTAATAAATTTGAGAATTCTCTATAGTTTAGATAGATATATAGTACACATTTTTATCTTAATTGATTAGCTTAGATAACTTTCATTTCACTTCTCTCTCATAAAAAATTTAAAACTAAAAAATAATAGCTTTGATGTCATAAGACAATTTACAAATCATTTTGCAAATTTCGATCAAAATTTGTATTCTGTAAATACTGTACATATATAATTGAGATTTAATTGTATTGATAGCTGAACATTTAATAAGTAGAATTATTGTCTTATAATATTAGTTAGTAAACTATATATATATGTTTTAGATTTGTATTTAGTTTGCTGTAGCTGCTTTTTCACTTAGATTATTTTCTTTAGCTTAGTTTTTCTTTCATTTTCCTAGGACTTAGATCGGCCAATGGAGTCGATAAATCCGTCAGAGTGGATTAATCCAAACAACTTGGGTTATTTAGGCAACCCCAGACCGGATCCACCCCTCCAGCTGACGAGCGGTCAATTTCGCTCACCAACAAATGGCGCTAGAAGGAGGGCCTGCAAATTATTAATGGCACGAGGCGGTCGTAAGAATCCTCCACCACCCAACCACTCACCTATAGTGACAAGAATTCATTCAAACGACAACATCATCCCTCAAACAACAACCACATCAAACGAAGATCTACGGATCACAATTGAACCAACAACCCCAAATCCTACAGGTGGTGACGTACATGAGATTGTCCGACAATATCTCATAAGAACACATAGTGCCTTCGCCCATTTAAGACAACCAAATCGACCTTTGGACCAACCATTAGATTTCTATGATATCAGAGAACAACTTGGAAGCACTAACCTCACTTTAAACCCTACAGATCCAACCCTCACTCCTGCTGCAGGAGGATCTAGAATACCACCCTCACCACCTCCATCATCCCCTTCTTCTTCTGGAGAAGACTATTCTGACGAAGGCAGTTCCTCTTTTCATCCTTCCACACCGCCTACACCAATGGCCAACCAGAACAATCATGCCAGACCCTGGCTCGATCAATATGCAGTAGCCGTACCTGGGCCTCAACATCCCTTACCCAAACATCTAGAGAAGTGGCTCCCCAAGTTTGACCCTGACTCTAAACAGATCGTCGAAGATCACTTTAAAAAGTTTATGTTAGCCATTAGACTTCATAATGTCGAGCACGAAGACGTAGTCTGTAGGTTGTTCCCCTATACTTTCGAGGGAAATGCCTCTACCTGGTACTTTTCCCAGCAACCCCATACCATCGTGTCGTAGGAGAAGTTTGAATCCTGCTTTCTTAAGAAGTTTGGAGACGATAAGTCCCCAGAAGTTCTAGTCATGGAGCTTTCTAGTTTAAGAATGAACCCCAAAGAGAAAATCAAATACTTTAACCAAAGATTCTTAACACTAAAAAACCAAATCCCTACGGACTCGATGCCTGCTGAGAATCTTATCATAGCATACTATACTAAAGCCTTACATCAAAGTATAGCCGTTTGGGTAAAGCGATCTAAGAAAGCCATGTTGTTAGAGGCCTTCGAAGAGGCCAGTCAGATTGAGAAAGACATCCTTATTTTAAAAGACACTACTAGCAATGAAACAAAGACTAGTTCGTCTTCCAAAAAGAAAATCAAAATCCTCCCTAGACCTGCTCAAAATAAAACACAACCTGAAAGATCAGATTTAGAAAACTTAACAAAAGTCGTTCAAAACTGTCAAATCAAGTTATAGATTTGAAAAGGATGGCCGAAGAAGATTCTTCGAGCAGAGGGCCTTACAAACCCCTGTTTAGGAAGCCTTTTCCCACCAACCGATCTAATCCAAATACAGAGGTCCTAAATCTAGAAAGCCTCCAATTCACCATTCAAACAATTCTAGAAGCCCAAGATAACTTGATTCCCCCTGAGATCCCTGAGGAAGTAGTGGAACAAGAGACAGTTGAAAAAGAAGAATCTTCTCCGAACATTTTTGGACATTTCTCAGATAGCATTTTTCAAGCTAATTTCGAGACAGTACATCCCTACAATACTAGGAGTAAGACAACAAACAAACCTTCTTCTGAAAACACTATGACTTTGCCCCCAAAACAGTCTAGACCAGCTGAGACTAAACAGAGTCATGTAAACCCCAACTTAGATTATGATTTAGTTGAAGATCTAAAAAATTTAAGGGCTAACATTTTTGTTTATGAATTATTAAAATTTTCGTTTCTGCTACAAACAATGTTACAGAATATCACAGAGAATAGAAAAAACGGTAATCCAAACAGTAACAAAGTTGTTCAGAACAATCCAAAAGTTCCTCAGAAGGCTTCTGCTAAGAATAATTAAGATCCTCACGAGAAAGGAAGCCTTCCTATAAATAATGTAACAAATGTAGATAAATTAGCTTTAGAGGCTGCGAGTAAAAATCCACAAGCTTCCACCATTAGTACTAGCAAAAATGTACCTCCTTTTTTGTTAACTTTTGAAATCTTTAATAGAAACGTGCACAATTGTATGGTATATTCAGGAGCGTCATCCAATGTAATTCCATGGTCTGTGTGTCAGAAGATTAATGCTGAAGTTGAACCATCCACCTTAAAGATCATCCAACTTGATCGAACTAGTGTTAAAGTTATAGGCGAATTAAGGAATGTTCTTATAAGATTATCGTCTAACCCCAAAATTCATCAACTAATTGATATTATTGTTGTGGATATTCTAGAAGTTTATGGTTTTTTTTTAAGCAGAGACTGGTTAGAGCAGCTACACGGCTATTTCGTGACGGATTGGTCTCACTTGTGGCTACCCGAGAACGGCAAGCCCAACAAAATCAAGGTAAATCGTGAACGCTACCTAAAGCTCACGATCACAGATTTAAATGATCCCAATGAGCCATTTACACCTTCTGCTGATTCACTCGAAATACAAGGGATGGATACCTTTTTCGAAAATTTCATGGTCGAGACTTCAAATATCATTAATCCGGAACAACAGCCCGAGATTGTAGCATATATGCAACCAACATTTTCTACACGATGGTCTCATGCACCCGATAAAAATCTAATATGGTATCTTTACTTTGATGGTTCAAAGTCCAAGGAAGGAGCTGGTGTCGGCTGCGTTATTATTGATCCAACAGGTAACAAAACCCTGATTGCATGTAGGTTATAATTTGAATGTACTAATAACACAGCAGAATATGAGGCTTTATTACAGGGCCTCAGAAAAGCATTAGATATGAACATTAAAAATTTGACTGTCTTTGGCGATTCAGAAATCATGGTTAGACAGGTAAGAGATTCTATCCACTGTCTGTCTCCGCATCTTAAAAGATACCAATCTGAGATATGGAATCTGATGAATAAGTTTTCTGCTTTCAACATAAATTCTATTCCTAGATTGAATAATTCTAAAGCTGATTTATTAGCTAACGTAGCTTCCAAACTCTTTCCTGTAGAAGTCTTGTCCCCGAATGCATTCTCCGTCGAACTGTTGATCAGGCCATCCGTTCTCGACAACATCACGAATTGGAGAGTCTTCGACGACGATCAACATATTATTAGCTTCCTGCATATGGAAGAAATTTTCCAAGGCGCGGTGATCGACGAATGCACTCATGATGACAATCTGCACGATTTCATGGTAATACCAGATCCGAGATCTCTTGAATCTTCATTGGACATGGTAAATTCTATCCCTAAATCTGTAGTTAGATTAGAAAAATTTTACGATCTTCAAGACAAATTCAAAAAATCGATCAACTGTAAAACAAATAGTTCCTCTTTATCATATGAAAAAGTAAACTTGGGAACTAATGACAATCCACAGTGCATTAATTTAGGGGTGGGGTGCTCTGAACAAGAGAAAGCCGCATTTGTTAAATTTTTTAAGGAATTCAAAGATGTTTTTGCATGGATGTATGACGACCTTAAAACTTTTGACCCTAACATCATAGAACACGTCATTCCTATGAAACCCCAAACCTTGTCGTTTCAACAAAAGTTAAGAAAAATGAACCCTAAGCTCGAACAGACTGTCAAAAAAGAATTAAATAAACTCCTGAATGCTAAGATAATTTTTTGAGTTAGGCACACGCAATGGGTTTCTAACCTAGTCCCTGTTCGGAAGAAGAGTGGTGGAATCTGACTATGCGTCAATTTCTGAAACCTTAATAGAGCGTCTGATAAAGACAACTACCCTGTCCCACCCATGGAACAGATCCTTCAACAAGTATCTGGTTCTAAAATACTATTCTTATTGGATGGTTTTTCAGGGTATAACCAAGTCCTGATGTCTCTTCTAGACCAACTTAAAACTACCTTCCGCACTCCATGGGGCACCTACGCTTATAGGAAAATGCCCTTTGGACTCATTAACGTCGGCACCACTTTCCAGAGAGCGATGGACATCGCTTTCCGAGGCTTAATAAATCAATCTATCATGGTTTACCTAGATTATGTTACTGTATTTTCCAAAAACAAAACTGATCATCTAGCACATTTAAGAATCATTCTACAGCGATGCCGTAAATACGACATTTCCTTGAATCCTAAAAAATCTATCTTCACAGTAGAACAAG
Source organism: Picea glauca (assembly GCA_000966675.3). Taxonomy (NCBI): domain Eukaryota; kingdom Viridiplantae; phylum Streptophyta; class Pinopsida; order Pinales; family Pinaceae; genus Picea; species Picea glauca. Next base: position 822,432 of record JZKD02S1678799.1, on the reverse strand, counting down.
GTAAACTCTTAGGATTTATTGTGTCAAGAAAGGGATGATTATCGACCCTGAAAGGACTCAAGTCATCTCGAAACTTCCCCCTCCCTCATCCAAAAAGTCTATGCAGTCTTTCTTAGGCCAGATAAACTTTGTCAAGAGATTCGTCCCCAGTTTCTCCAAAATGGTGAAACCTTTACAGAATTTAATTAAGAAAGACGCGGAATATCATTGAGGACCCTTAGAAAACCAAGCTTTTAATTCAATAAAAAATGAAATAATAGACGCTCTTTCTCTCATGAGCCCCGACTTTTCGCAAGACTTCACACTCTACACATTTGCTTTTGACCGCTCCTACGCTGTTGTCCTAACTCAAAAGAACGTTGAAAACAATGAAGTCCCAATTGCCTTTATTATCTCTTCTTTCAAAGGTGCGGAACTTGATTACCCAGCAGTAGATCAAAAATCCTATGTTGTTTTTAAAGCAGTCAAGCACTTCCGATATTATCTTTTGAAATCTAGGACTAAAATTATTGTCCCTTACCCAGCCGTCAGAAATTTGTTAGTGCAGAAAGAACTAGGGGAAAAGAGGGCAAACTGGGTTACCTCCTTACAGGAATATGACATAGAAATCACCCTAGCTCAAATAGTGAGAGGCGAAGGGCTATGCAAGTTAGTTGCTGACTCAATATTAGGACAACAAGAAGAAAATGATTTGTCAAACCTAGGACAGCGCAATCAAAATTCAATCTGTTGTGCACAAAACTCTGTCAGTCCCTGGTATGATGATATGAAATTCTGTCTTGAACATGGGTCAGCCCCCTGTCACCTGGATCCCACTAAAATAAGAGCGTTAAGATTAAAATCTTCCTCCTTTCAGTTGATTAATGGTATTCTATTTCGTCAAAATTTTGATGGAGTACTAATGCGTTGTCTTGAGAAAGATGAAGCAGAAAAGGTCTTACTAGAATTGCACGCAGGGGAAGCTGGTGGGAATTTTGGTGGGGACACCATTGCCCATAAAGTTTTAAGAGAAGGTTATTACTGGCCTACTCTTTTTAGAGATTCTCATGCCTTGTGTCACAAGTGTATTATTTTTCAAAAAGCATCTGGGCGGATACAGAAACCAACCTTTCCTTTCTAGCCTGTTTCAGTAGACTCCCCTTTTCAGCAGTGGGGTCTTGATATTATAGGTCCAATCAATCCGCCATCCTCAAAGAAGCATAAGTTTATCATAACAACCACATATTACTTCACCAGGTGGTCTGAGGCTGCCACATTAAGAACTGTGAATACCAGTCAGGTAATTGCCTTTTTAAATTCAAATATTATTACTCGTTTTGGTATCCCTGACTATTTAGTATTCGATAACGCTTCTTATTTTTCGTCTCTTGAGATGAGTGAGTTCTCTCTAGAAAAATGAATTAAATTGAAGTATTTTTCCAGCTACTACCCTCAAGGCAATGGATTAGCAGAATCAAATAATAAGAATCTGATTAAAATCATCAAGAGAACGGTATCTGAAAATTACAAAAATTGGCATAATGCACTGTTAAACGCAATCTGGGCTAATAGAGTAACACCCAAAACTGTTGTAGGTAACTCTCCCTTCTTTCTCGTCTATGGCAGAGAAGCAATTCTGCCACCACATATTCTTCTTCCCGCACTACAGTTATCACAGAAAATACAAGAAGAAGACTGCCCCCCTTTGGAGAATCGAATTAACGCTTTAATCAAACTAGAAGAGGTCAGGGCTCAAGATAAACATAAGTTAGATCAACATCAACTAGTGGTCAAAAGATGGTTTGATTCCAACTCTACCTCTGATAGGAACTTTGAAGTAGGTGACCTTGTCTTGAAATGGGACAAACCACATGAGGGAAAGGGAGGATAATTTTTAATTGCTGAGAAATTGGGTCCTAGCTCTTTCCGATTACATAATCTAGAGGGACAACCAGACACCTATCCAGTGAATGTACAAGCTCTAAAAAGGTATTTCGCTTGATTACAACCCTGTGTATACTGTGTAAATATTTTTTCTTTGTTTGCTTTTCTTTTGTTGTTTTGGTTTTGATTTTTCCCTTACGCTTATCAGTTTTTACTTTTGGAAATACACATACCTGCATTATGAACTGTTCAGATGAAGAAAACAGAAAATTCTTTCTCTGAAATGATTGTTGAAAAGTTGTCTAAACATCAATTATAATATACTTCTGAAATTTACAGCCATGTTGAGAAAAGTCTGTTGTTTGAAAGAAGTTTACTGATTTCGATCTGTATGTGAAGCCTGTCACGATCATCTATTTTATTCTTACGCTGTCCCTGTTCCTTAAGGGAATAAATCAAAATATGTCTCCCTTCTTTTGAAGGTTAGTTTCTTCAACAAACCATCTCTGAATCTTGATGAAGGACAGTTTAAAAAAAGAAAAAAACTTTCAAGGTCTGTAAAAAATATGTCTAAAATATTATAATTTTCACCGTCACCCCGCTCAATTATATATCTTTAAAAACTAAATAAATCATAAAAGAGCTGTGGGAAGTGTTTGTAAACCCGCCGGGATGCTGAACAGGTCTGCTGGCAATGGGTAAATGCATGCATGATGCCAAGAAAACTTCACCGGGGTATTGAACAGGCCCGCTGGAAGCGAAGCAATGTCGGGTATATGAAAATTTGCAAATATGGAATCTCTTGACCTTAAAATGTTCTTTATTCTGATCTGGAACTTCTTGGTAGGATATAGATATCGGAGTGGGTTAAATGGAAACCTTGTCGAGGCTATGGATGCTTGCTGGCAATAGTGGCTCTGTCAACAGTAATGGAGATTTTATCTTTAAAATCATGACTCGCTTGTCTTAAAACTGTTATCAGTTTTTTTTTTTAAGCACAACTGGAATTTTTTATTAATGATGATGTTTAAACATTTTTCTGGATGTTTTTGAGTTAGAATTATTCTCATTATCCTAATTTGGATTTGTTCTTTTGGCAGAGATAACTGCTTCTACCAGTGTGTCGCCATTGTTGGCAGCCATTTCACATTTTTATCTTTTCCTTACAAGCTTCCTACACAAGGGTTTTGAACCCTCAATACTCGTCGCAATTCTTTAAACCAAAACGACACTATTCACACACCTGCCTTTCGTTTTCTTTTTCACGACTGCAAGCGTGAAAACCTTGAGTCGCAAGTCATATCGATGGCATTAAAATCATATTTGGTTTGTTATGAATCCTTCTGGTTCATGTGGTTATAAATTTTTTCACCCCTATCTCACTAAAAGTCATACTTTTGTCAAAACACCAAACCTTTATTCACTTTGCATTTTTGTTGATATGGTTTCAATTTATAAATTCATGATGCAATGATTTTTGGTGTCTTCGATTAAACCCATGGTGCAATGGACGATGTAGTGATTTATTTGAATCATACAAACACTATTGTTGATTTAACATAGGGACCAATTGTTGGTTATGAATACTATGGTTTTCAAGTGGTTATTTGATATTTCATTTGGTCAAAATCTTTTGGTTATGAATGTTATGGATTTCGACGAGTATGTGAATAATCCATTTGATATTTGGTGTACAAAGCTTTGGATTGTGATGTGAATGAAGTTATTACCAAGGCGTTGTCGATTGTACATGTCAAAATGAATGTTTTGCATGGTTTCAATTCATTCCACCACCCTCACACGCATAGGCATTAACATCTGCCCTGCATCTTGGGCTACCTCTGCTTGTTTTGGGAAAACCTGCAGGAAATTGGTCCTGTGTCTACCCTGTCCAACCCCCTCACCGTTTACCCTGCTAACTGTGTGCTCTCTCCTATGGCCCCTGTAGTGTGCATAGAACCCAATGGCGTTCAAACGCTACTGTTATTTGATAACTCTCGTGAGTAATTGGAGAGTAATGGCTGGTTAGTTTTAATTCAAAAATTTGAGGGTTTCAACCTCACAGTCACTCAACAGTTTTCCCTCACATTCGATGGATGCAGGGCCAAAGTTGGAGACATCCAACTTGAATTGAATGAAGAATTCCTCAGCTCAACCACTGATTTTCCAGCTAAGGGGCAGAAATGGTTTAAGAATTCGAAGGTGGATGAAGTGCCATGGCCGCTCCTGTTTACCTCGAGGAAAATTATTAGTTGTGACAAAGGTATGTTGGTCATAACCCTTAAGTCTCGATGGCATGATTTATTGGCCATTATTAAGCAATTCGTTACTTGCGAAGGTAGATATGGTTTAGTGTTTCTTTACCATCTCCGGTTACTTATGAATTTCATAGATTTCCCTTTGAATATGCCTCACTACCTCCTACGAAGTCTGTATAAAATGGCTAAACTATTTAAGAGGGAGAAGGCTGACTCTAGCCTCTTCCATCACTATTTGATTAAAATCATTATTGTTCATCATTTGAGGTTGAGTGGTGACTGTTGGGAAGTTTTCTTATTGAGGAATGGCTTTGCCACTCCTGAATGTGGTCAAGTGGACAAGACTGTGGTCACCAAAACCCTTGTCGGGCCTGTCGTGCCACCTTCTACCCTCCTACCCGCTGTCGAAGCCTCGACCTACCCCAACGCTGACCTACTCGACACCCTGCCTAACCCATGTTCGAAAGACAATGCTAAGACTGTTAAAAGGCCTGCAAGAAAAAAGGGCAATGGTAATACAGATGTCAACAACAAGGGTAAGAAGGCTGCACGCTGGGTATCTAGGTGTGCTCGTAAAAATCCCAAACAAAACACAGACCTGAAGCCTATTGTTTTGAGTGAAGATTCATATTCTGAGATTGAGCGATTTCTGACTGAGGAGTACCCATACTCACACGACCTCTATTATGTTGAACCCTATGACTACGTATCCAACCTCCCACCGTGTCTTAAGGATGACCCTAACTTCCTTGGGATTAAGTTTGACAGTGGAACCCCTGGTAATTTAAAATATGCCTCACCTATAATGCCACGGCCTGATCGACCACAGTGTGATGAATGCAATTCATGGCTCCAACGATACTATACAGATGTCCCTCTATTGCAATCCCAAATTAAGTCCTTGGAGGATCGGGTGACTGTGTTGTCTAAGGAAAATGATAGACTGCAAGCTAACGATAAGAGGCAAAAGACCACAGGTTCTATCATGTTAAAAAATGTTGAGGCAACCACTACCATTGTTAACTCGAAATTATCCTGACTGAATCGTATCCCTACAGCCAAGGTATGTTATTTCAACATTGATTTTAGAATGATTTGGTTTGTTTTGAATTAGCGTAAGCGATTTTGTTGGTTTTGAATTAGCATGAACGATTTTGTTTGCTCTGAATTAGTATAAAAGATTTGTTTGATAAATCGAATATAGTTATGTTTTGATTGAATTGATTCAAAAACGATTCTATTTGTTTTGAATTAGAAAAAACGATTTTGTTTTCTTTAGTAATAAAGGAGTTGTTTTATAGATCGCATACATTTCTGTTACCATTGGATTAATTTAATATGATTTTGTTTGTAAATATGAACATCTACATAATCGTGGGATTCTGTAGCTAGTCATAAAATTTGAATTTCTATTGATTTTACAATTAAAACACTATCTAAAATTGTTTATTTTTGTCCATCCACAGGTACACACGAATTTCAATGGGAAATGGATCGATTATGGCAATTTTAGAACATGCGTTTGTTACACAGTTTTGGGATTAGGTTGTTAGTCTTAGGCAGAAATAGGAATCTGGGAGATTGTTCCCATATGTTTTGCAAACAGTTTTTGATATTTTCCACAAGGATTGTTTTATCCTGTGGCCTTTATATACTTATTATTTTTTGTAAACAATCCATCACTGTTGGGAGAACAAAGAATATGGGATGATGATTATATAGACTCGAATAGAAGTGGATTTGTTGTACGACTTTAGCTTCAATTTATCTTACTTTTGTTCAAGTTTCCGTGCATTTTAATTTTTAATCAAATTATTGACTACTTTAAATATCAAGATTTGTTACAAGTTGATGCGATATGATTCAATGTATTGTCCATGTTTGATGTATCTCATTTTACTTATAGCAATTACTCTGTTCTAATTTAATGAATAGAAGGTTTATCTTCTTTGTTAAATGAGCAGTTATGTACAAATCTTCGCACTGGGATTTATCTAAATGTGATGATCCGTAAAATATTAAATTGTTGTTGTTATATGTCTTGTTTTTTCTTTCATTCATATTCAAGAGTGTCACTGCTTCCTGTTTACAAGAAGATTTTTGAAAATCTGGTGTGGGTTTCCTCCCATCAAACAGCTAAATTGAGTACTGTGAACAGGACAAATAGGAAGCGCTACTTTAGGTCAGTTTGTTATTTGCAATTTAATAGTTAATAAATTTGAGAATTCTCTGTAGTTTAGATAGATATATAGTACATATTGTTATCTTAATTTCTTAGCTTAGATAGCTTTCATTTCACTTCTCTCTCATAAAAATTATAAAACTCAAAAATAATAGCTTTGCTGTCATAAGACAATTTACAAATCATTTTGCAAATTTCGATCAAAATTTGTATTCTGTAAATACTGTACATATATAATTGAGATTTAATTGTATTGATAGCTGAACATTTAATAAGTAGAATTATTTTCTTATAATATTAGTTAGTAAACTGTATATATATGTTTTAGATTTGTATTTAGTTTGTTGTAGCTGTTTTTTCACTTAGATTATTTTCTTTAGCTTAGTTTTTCTTTCGTTTTCCTAGGACTGAGATTGGCCAATGGAGCCGCTAAACCCGTCGGAGTGGATTAATCCAAATTTCTTGGGTTATTTAGACAACCCCGGACTGGATCCACCCCTCCAATTGACGAACGATCAATTTCGCTCGCCAACAGGTCGTCATTCGGTTGAGCAGAGCTCCCTATTTTGTAATATTTTGATAACAGAGTTGTTTTCTGGTTTTGTATGAGACTTGAGACTTTTGCATTAATAGAAGTCAGTTTCTTTCATCATCATGTTTAAGTTGTGCTGAAACACTCATGCACGAAGGATCTATACGAGGGTTGTAGTCGTATTATAATGTAGGTTTGATTACAGTATTGTTGTGACCAGTTTTAGTCAGTTCCTTTGTTATCTTGTTTCTTCTTATGCTGAAATGCTCATGCATGGAGGATCCAGACAAGTATTTGTAGTTGCATAGTAATGGAGGTTTGATTACTATGTTACTGTGATATATTTCAGTGTATGAAACTTCAGTCCAAGAGTTCTCTTGTGCCTGATTTTTTCTTCACCAAGCTGATTGAAATTTGGAAGCCCATGGAAGACTTGTTCACCTTTCTCACTAAGTCTTCCCTCTGCTCACCTTTAACCTTAAACCACTAACTGAAGTTAATGAGGACCTCATTTCCCTATGCATTTCTTGTCCAGTTTATGTGTTAAAACATTCTTGTATTGAGCTTTTTCCACTTGACCTCCATTCATAAACCTACCTCCACAAATATTTTGATGGGTACTGGGCTTATCCTCTTGCAATCTGAGGGTTACTCTCAGTGATAACATTATTGGCATCGTTGTCGGGGAACAAATTGAATAAATTTCCCTGGGATTGAATGACAAAGATATTATGATTCTGAAGGTGCATTAGAAATCAGATACCTTGAAGATTGTAGCTTGCACCTGGTGACTGCGTTGTTTCAGTTGTGGCTCCCAAAAGTAGACACATGAGGTATACTCCACAACTTCCTTTGGCAACAACTGAAGCTGACCCATAAAATATTATCAAAAAAGGAAAGACCGCTCAAGTAGGTTCTTCAGCTGTTGTACCAGGTGATTTTGGTAATTTACATAATTCTCCTTTTAAAACTCCAACAGCTACATCAAAATCTCCTTTTCTACCATCTGCTAGAGTTTCCAGAAGTTTAAACTTTGGAAGCTTCCCTATTAAATTCTCCCCTTCTAGGCCTCATTTAGAAGAAAGTTTTGACACCCTTGTTTCCCCTGAGATTGTAAAGTGGTTTAGACCAAGAATCTTAGACGATTGTCCCACTTTGGATTTTCCTACTCCTTCTCCTGTCAAAGTTGTTGTATCTAAAAAGGGGGAAACTTCTCTTCCCTTGAAACCTATACCATTGTCTTCCAACACTTAGTCGTTTCCCCTTTCCCCTAGAAACACAGCTCCAATCACACCTATCCAATCTCCATCTCCCCTTTGTTCTCCTACAGTTCAAATCCCAATGGCAGGTGTTAATCCTCCTAGAAACATAATGGATGCCATAGTGGTTGCTAGGTATTCCCCTCTTGTTTTACCTCAACCTATGAAAGCCTTCCCAGTTGGAGATTACCTCAAGTACATGCCCAATTTTACAGGGGAGGAAGACATAATTGCAGAAGAACACCTTTCATCTTTTTACAATTATGCAAACAATCTTAATATTGAAAATGAAGATGTATGGATGAGAGTTTTTGTACAGAGTCTTGATGGTGAAGCTAGGAAATGGTTTAGGGGATTGACTCCTGGATATATTCATGGGATTGAGGCTCCGGATGATTCATTTTTGAGACATTGGGGGGATTAAAAAGATTTCCTTTATTATATTACAAAGTTTGGGTCACTTAAGAGGAAAGAGGGGGAATCTGTTTCAGACTTCTCAAAGAGATTTAATAAAATGTACAATAATATTCCTACCGAACTAAAGCCCACATAAAACTCGTCCAAGATTAGTTATGCTAGTACTTTTGACCCTGAGTTTTGCCTCCTGTTGAGAGAAAGAAGAGCTACCTCCTTGGCTCATATGAAAGATGAAAACCTTGAAGTAGAGTCCAATATATTGGCAGCTGACAAGCTTAGGAGTAAGGATGATAGAGGCAGAAAAAAAGGTAGGGCTGAAGCTTCAACCTCTGGTTCCTCTGATGCCCACCCTCAAGTGGATGAGTTGACAAAGCTGGTAAAATCACTTTCTGCAGAAATGGAGAAATCAAAATTTAAGGGAAAACAAAGCTATAGGAACACCCAGAACAATGATAACAGAGGTAATTTTAGGAGACCCAATAATTTCCCTCAGATCATCCAAAGAGATCAAAGAAATAGGGATAAGTATTATAACAAAATCCAATCCCCTCTCCAAAATAACCTTGTTACTGATGAAGAAGGAGAGGAAGAAGATGTTGATCCTGAAATCCATTGTCTCGGTGACACCTCTGCATCCCCTCATTTAACTCAATCTGCATATGAAGAGTCTCTCATGGATAGCCAACTAAATGAGCTGACCAGAGGGGAAAGGACCAGTGGATATCCAAATAGATACAACCTAAGGTCAAAGAATAAAGAGGGGAAGCCTGACATTTTTGATCAGCCTACTAGAGTAGAGAATCCTACTAAGAGTGCGACAACTAGCAGCAAAGAAAAAGAGGCACAAAACCCCCAGGAAGTGTTTAATATCCCTATCCAAAAAGTGAAGGAGATTCTGAAGCCTTCGTCCTCTTTTAGCTTTGAGAACGAGATTCAAAAGATTAAAATTCTTGTACCTTTCTTGGAGCTAGTTAAAAATGAGGATTTCAAAAGATACCTCTCCAAAGTACTACAACCTAAACCTTTATCTTATTCCACAAATTTATTCAACCTCCAAAATGAAAATCTTGTTGTCATACTGGGACCTTTGGTAGAAGATAGGGATGACTCCTTCCCCCCTTTCTATTAATCATTGAACATTCATGATAACGTGTTTAACAATTGCCTGATGGATTCAGGGGCATCTCACAATCTCATGGCTAAGATTATCATGGATGAGCTTGGCTTGGAGGTTACAAAAACCTACCATGACCTGTACTCATTTGATTCCAGGAAGGTGAAGTGCCTCGGGGTTATCAAAGATTTGGCAGTTTCCTTGTTCTAGTTCCCAATGAAAAGTGTGGTCATGGATATTGTGGTGGCTGATGTCCCACCTAAGTTTGGGATTCTCTTTTCTAGATTTTGTATCAAAAGACTGGGGGGGACTTTGCATATGGATATTTCATATGCCACTATTCCTGTGTTTGGGGGGGAACATAGAAGACTTTATAGGGAAGCACAAATTTCTTACATTATCAGTGATGAAGCAAATCTGACCAATCACCCCATTTTTGCAGTAGATACTGATTTAGGAACCAATATGTTACAACTCACTGATGTTTCTCAAACACCTATTAAAATCAGAAAGCAACCCATCACCTCTTGTGAAGACCCTCCTCCCAATACCTTTGTTTGGAAAATGTTTTTTGATGGAGCCTCTTCTAGGAAAAGTGTTGGTGTTGGGGTCATTTTTATTTCCCTTACTCAAGAGACCATATATTCGTATTACAAGCTTGAATTTGAAACAACAAACAATGTGGCAGAATATGAGGCTCTTGTTTTGGGTTTGAGATCTGCTAAAAGCATGAATATTGAGGAGCTAGCAGTGTTTGGAGATGCTGAGTTAATTGTTCAACAAGTCAAAGACCTGTATCAAGCTAAGCACCCCAGGTTAAGGGCTTACATAAATGAATTATGGGATCTTGTTGATAGTTTCTTCTTGGATTTTAATATCTCATTTGTTCCAAGGGAGGAGAACACTATGGAAGATTCCTTGGCTATCTCAGCAAGTAATTTCAGGGTCCCTTTGCCCCCCAAGATCAAGTATGAGGTGGAAGTAAAATACATACCCTCTATTCCTGACAACGTCAAACATTGGAAGGTTTTTGAGGATGATCTTGAGATAAAAATATTTCTTGAGACCGTGGATGAATTCCTTGCTTTACAGATTGATCAAGATCAATATGTTGAAGAAATCCCCAGGGATGATATTTTTTTGAATAAAATTGTTGACCATCATATTGCTTAGTTGCCAAGTAACCATATTCCAAAGGGACTTGTCCCCTTGGAGAGATTGTTTGACATAAATGATGTTGTTGTAGAGGTTAAAGGTTCAACTGAAGATGCTGATGTGATTGAATGCAATTTAGGAACAAAGGAGGATCCCAAATATGTTAAATTGTCTAGCATCTTGTCAAAGGAACAAAGGGTTGAGTATGTCAATCTTTTGAAGGAGTTTGTTGATGTGTTCACATGGAAATATGAATATTTAAGGACATATGACACAAACATCATGGAACACAAAATCCCTTTGAAAGAAGAGGCCAAACCTTTCAGGTAGAAATTCAGACAGATAAACCACATGCTGCTGCCTATTATGGAAAAAGAAGTGAAGAAGTTGCTCGATGCCCAGATCATCATTCCTTTGAGATATTCAGAATGGGTGGAAAACTTGGTGCCTATGAGGAAGAAAAATGGGGAAATCAGGTTATGTGTAGATTTTAGGAATTTGAATGGGAGCTCCAAAAAGGATAACTACCCCTTGCCAAAGATGGAGAACATTTTGCAGAGAGTGATTGGTTCATCCAGGATGTCTATGATTGATGGCTTCTCTGACTACAATCATATCTCCATTCTTCCTGAAGATAGAGAGAAGACAACTTTCACTACTCCTTGGGGCACATTCATCTATGCTAAAACGCCCTCTGGATTGATGAATGTGGGAGAAACCTTCCAACGAGCCATGGACATTGCCTTCATTGGGGAGAAAGACAAATTTGTAGTCATCTATCTGGATGACATTACAGTGTTCTCAAAATCCGACAAAGAGCATTGTCATCTTCTGAATAAGGTCTTCATGAAATGTAGAAGGTTTGGTGTCTCTCTCAATCCTAAGAAATATTTGTTTGCTATGAAGGAGGGAAAATTATTGGGGCATATTGTGTTAGCAGAAGGGGTAAGAGTTGATCCAAGCAGAGTAGAGGCCATCTAGTCCTTATCTTTTCCCAGATCCAAGAAAGAGGTTCAATCTTTCTCGGGTAAAATTAATTTTCTAAGAAGTTTCATCTCTAATTTCGCTGAGTTGGTTAAGCACATTACAACCATGCTTAGAAAAGGAAGCAAGGTGAAATGGATTGCTGAGTCCATAAATCCTTTTGGCCAAATCAAAAGGGCTTTGATTGAAGCACCTATGCTCATCAACCCTGGCTATTCTAAGGAATTTCTGATATTTTCTTTTGCCTCATCTGATACATTGGTTGTTGTTTTTCTACAGAAAAATACAAAAGGGTTAGAGCAGCCTATTTTCTTTTTTAGCAGAGCCTTGAGGGATGTAGAAATGAGATACGATATCATGGAGAAGCAGGCATATGCTTTGGTCAAAGCCCTCAAATATTTCAGAATCTATGTTCTACATTCAAAGATTGTTGCATATGTTCCCTCAGCCTCAGTAAAGGAGATATTGGTCCAGCCTGACATAGATGGGAAGAGAAGCAAATGGATTGCTAAAATTCAGGAATTTGACCTTGAAATGAATCCCACTAAATTGGTAAAAGGCCAAGGTTTAGCCAAGTTGTTGGCTGAATCAAATTGCAATACTTTAGGGGTAAACTTCATGTACATAAAATCAGAAAATCAACAAGCTGAGATTGCTGATAAAGACTCTCATGTCAGCCTCAACTTGGCAGAATGCACCTAGTATAAAAACATCATATATTTTCTGCAAAAGTTGCGGCCTCCTGATGGTTTGGACAAGAACAAGGTAAGAGCTTTGAAACTCACAGTAATCAAATATTGTCTCATTGATCAAGTTTTTTATTGGAAAGATCCTCTAGGAGTTCTGTTGAGATGTCTAGACCCACAAGAGGTCCAAAAGGCTATGACTAATTTTCATGACAACTCATGTGGGGGGCATCATTCCTGGAGGACTACGACTTATAATATCCTCAAATATGGGTATTTATGGCCCAACCTTTTTACGGATGTTTGTGTAAATATTTTAGCTTGTGTCAAATGCCAAAAGTTTTCTGGAAAGCAACAGCTCAAATATTTTCCTTTGAAACTTGTGGTGGTTTCTAAACCTTTTCAACAGTGGGGTCCTGACTTCATTGGGGAGATCCACCCAGCCTCAAGTGGCCAACACGGATGGATTTTCACTGCCACTGACTATTTCACCATATGGATAGAAGCCATCCCTACAAGGAGTGCCTCCCACAAGGTAGTCATCAGCCTCCTTGAAGATATCATGGATAGATTTGGTTGCCCAAGGAGGATTGTTACTAACAATGTTGCCTCCTTCAGAGATAAACCATTAATCAAGTTATGTGAGCAGTATGGGATTACATTAATCCTTTCTACTCCTTACTACCCACAAGGAAATGGTTTGGCAGAGTCCTCTAACAAGAGCCTCATAAATATCATCAAGAAATTGTTAGAAGAACATAAGAATGCATGAGACTCAAAGATGAAATTTTTGGAAGCCTGAACGAAATCTGACATAAATCTGGAAGCTTACATAAAGTTGAAATTTTTGGAAGCTGACATAAATCTGGACGAAATCACAATTTTATGTTATTTAAATTGCATTTATGAATGTATAAATGGATTCAACATGCTGAAAAACTCTTGGGACACTCTAATTATATAGTTTTGGTCACTCAAATATGCAGATCCAACAAGTTCTCGCCGAATTACAGGAAAAATTAAACATAAAATATCCCCTGAAAAGGGCCAAAACATAGAATAGTTAGACTACGACCAATGAAAAGTGATTCAAGGATCATCCTCATGGCGGCTCATGTTTTATAACTTTTTTACATTCGTGGCCACCTAGAAGTTTAACCATAAATTTAGGTGAAAGTTTTTTTTAAGTCGTGAATCTTCAAAAAGGAAGAAAAATACATTCCATTCCAATTGGATAAGTTCAAGAAAAAAAAAATAAGCATACCATGTGCACGACAAAAATGGAGAGCAATAAACAGCGTGTTACACAACATTCAATGCTACAACAAATAATATATACACCATTGAATCATTAAATGTTATGTAGCAGGCTGCTTATTACTAAGTAGAAATACCATCCACATAGGATCAATAGTATCATATATAAAGTGGTAGTAAGAAACAATCCATCCATTTGATTACGAGAGATTAGACCGAAAGGAAATGAACACTTGTTGTTCACTAATATTTTCAATCGAGAAACCACGAGGGCGGTGCATCCTGCCACTTAGTGGGGCCCTCACTACGGAGTTTTGTGGGATTCCCTCTACACGCCATGCACTTGATTACAAGAGATTAGACCCAAAGGAAAATTAACTTATTTTGAATCGAGAAACCACTTAGTGGGGTCCTTTACCGCGAAGTTTTGTGGAATGCCCTCCATGCACCCATTATCATACGAGAGTGTGGTAAAACTTCCCGACTTAGTGACGGACAAGCTAGGAGACTAGGAGTAATCAATATTAATACTTTTCTTTCTTAGACTGAGTGTAAATGATATTTTAGTGGTGAAATGATCCATAACACCAAAGGACATTGTAAGTGGGTTTTAAATTCTCAACTTTGAATGTGTACAGTACAAAACATTGTGCAGATACATACATTTACACCATATTTTTTTCCCAATAAAATTACAGATTGCGGTAAGAGCTCTTACATGGGTTTAAAAACATAACTAACATTATTTACATGGTCTCCCTTATAACTAAACATTGTTATTCGAACTTTGTTAATTTTTTATTTTCTTTACCGGTATTGTGATACAACAAAGTCAGAACCTCCTATACATAACGAAATTTCTTTACAATTGTTAATATAAATATATTCAATTTTAATATTAATTACATATCTATTTTAATAGTCAATAGTGGAAATCCGCATTTGATAAAGAAATGATGATATTTATCTTATTACAAATAACAAAATTTCTTTACAATTGTTATTATAAATATATTCAATTTTAATATTAATTACATACATATTTTTTTAAATAAATAGTAGAAATCCACATTTGATAAAGAAATAATGATATTTCACTATGTCATCAACACTACTTGTATTGATTTTGAATCAACCATATAATAACAATTTTTTTTTTTTTTCTATTTTTTTTTTTTTAATTATAGATAATGGGTCCTCATCCATCCTTCACATCTTATCTATCATAGAAAAAAAGAATGTTCAAATAGTTTTCAATAACTTTATTGAATTTGTGGACCTCATTCAATAACATTTGTTCAAATAGTTTTCAATAACTTTATTGAATTTGTGGACCTCATTCAATAACATTTTGTTTTTACAGATAATGGGTTCTCATCCATCCTTCAATTCTCACCTATCAGAGAAAACAAGAATGTACAATTAGTGTCTAATGACTTTAATGAAGTTGTGGACTTCATTCAATAACATTTTTTTTTTATAAATAATGGGTCCTCAACCATCCTTCACATCTCACCTATAAACAAGAATTTACCATTAGTGTCCAATGACTTTAATGACATTCTGGACCTCATTCTCAAGTATTAAGATTCGATCATGGAATGCATGTGTGGAGAAAATAGATGTGTTTTATTTAGTGATGACATATAACTAATAGTTGCTTTTGAAAAAACCACTTTTCTCTTGAATAGACATAGTGACAGTGACAATTATATCCTCAATGAAAATATAGTAGATAAAGTAAGAGGTAAATTTTGATCTTAAACTTTGTTAAATATCTCGATAGAGGAGATTCTCGATAAACCTTCATCTTATTTTTTTAGTAAATAGTTTTAAAATATATTGTAATTTCTCACATAATTTATATTATTATATTGCATAATAGAAAAACCTTGAAAATTGTAGCTTCCCATTCTCTAAATAAATATTGAAAAGAGAAATAATTTAGTTAATACTTAGAGCACACTCTCACATTGCTATATAAATCTATACCATGGCGACAATTGATCTCCTACAACATATAGAGAAAGAAATATAATGTTAAAGTAGAATCATGGTTTGGTGAGTGGCAACGAGTTCAAAATACAGTGATGGGAGATCAATCTAACAAAGGCTCATGCACAAGTGGGGCACTTTGACAAGGAATGCACCATCACAATGATGAATGGTGCTAGGACCATCCACATGGCAGATTGGTTTGATAACCTTTATCCACACCCAAGCTTTAGACCCTAATTACAACCACCTAGGGTTCAACCATGGTCTTATAGTTTTAGGTGTAACATAGTTGTAAGATGTGAATATCCAAAAGGAAGAGAAATATGTTCCATCCAAAGATAGAAAAAGTTTGGTAAAGAAGAAAATATGCATATGGAGTGTACAAGTCCTATCTTGGCTAACAATGAACCCCGCCACATCGTGTGGTGTGGTGCAAGTGGCACGATGAAGGCATCAAAACCATCGATATGACATCTACAATATCATCTATAAAGTGGTACTCATGATCAACGATCAAAATTAAACCCTTCTCAGCCCTTCCAAGGGGTTCAAACTCGCTCTAGAAGGATAATTCAAAAAGCACACTTAAAAAAATGTAAAATTTTGAATCACTTGTCATTTATGAAGGGAAACAAATATTATAAAATTTCAAAAAAAGGGTCTCATCTTAACAACCCAACAATCTTATTTCCAACTCTTGGATGTTGAGTCAGCATTACACCTTTCATATTATATGAGGATGGATGTGAATCATGAGAAATATTTATGATTCAACACCCATTACTTTCCTTTGGCATCTAAAGACTAAAATTGTTTCTATACTTGTTGGCTTTCATTTATTTCTTGATATGGTGTACCCTTCCACAACATAAAATCCATCACAAAGCTCATGCCTATATAATCCCATCACTGTATTGACATATTCAACATATTAATTGTCACTTAATATAAGCTTCCAAGAGAAGCTTGGACACCTTATTGTGTTGAATCCCCACTTGAATTCATGTGTTATGTGCATTTTTATCCTTGTCAATATGATAATTGGCATGACATTAATGTCCATACTTAATGTGTTCAAATATACTCACCATAATGTCATTTCCTTTGTTATCTTTTCCTTTCACTTGGCTTTGCAAAAAAATGAAACAACTAGTCATGGGTTATGGGTGTAAACTACGATGGCACTGAAAACTTATTAGCAAGATTCACTACATATGTGTGGTTCAATGACAATTTTGAAGAGAATACAATAGACATCGATTGACCCCAAGAAAATGAGTTCATCTTTCTTTCTTCATGCTCACATAGTCCATCTCTCTAAAATCATCTAACATGTTGACAAATCTAGCATGGTTATAGCATTGGTATCTAATATTTTATTATTATTTGAGAATGTTTGTTGGCCTCTTGACCACTTAGTATATAGTTCACGACATCCTTGTTATTGCAATAGACACTTAGAGAAAAAATACATAATTGATAATTGAAGGCAAATCTCTCAACAATTCATTGATCTTGCAGATATTTTTCGAGGCCAATTATAAAGATATTGCATAGTTTTTCTTTGTTTCACACAAAATTATGTTAATGATTTTGTTTGCAATAAAAAAAACTCCATTAAGATCAATGATATAGTGTATGTTCTTATTAAGTTTATGTATGATCCTATGAAAAATAGACCTTGTCAACATCAAAAAACCTAAAATAGGAATTACAATGAGAATTGTGATTCTATTCATTCAATTTTTTACATCAATTCCTTACTCCTCTAATAATTCCCCTTTCCCAATTTTATGTATCTTTATATATAACACTCCTTGTTTCTAGAAACATTAACATAAGCATGACAATACTTTAAGTGTCAAATATTTGAGAATGCTCCTTACATCTATTTCCCTTTGGATCATTGCAAGCCCAAGAACAATGAGATGTACCATTTACAACCTTAATGCTTGGAACAACATTTTTTATGCCTGGGTGGAATTCTTAAGTGAGATACAATAAGATACAGAGAAAGTAACATAATTCATGTTATCCTTATATCTATGTCATAGGGACTATTCTCTAACATCCGCTCAGTCACATTTTTTGCATGGTTTGAGAAATAGAGTAACCAATCAATGTCCTCAATAAGAACCACATACTTGGTGGTATTGAGGAGAAATTTATTTTATCTTTGTGTTTATATGGATCTTAGGACTCTCCAAATTATAGACATCTTAACTTACATAAGTGGGTGTAATCATGCTAGATTTGTGTGTTCCTAAATACCTATAAAGCAAATAGTCTTTCTTCATGGTTTTTATAGTATTTTGATAGAATTATCCCCTTTTAACTAAGGCCTCAAATTCTATAGGACAATTTCTTTTTTTCCAATGAAAACATTACTTCCAATGAATTCCATGGAGCTTGAGATTTCTAAAGACAAACTCGAAGGGTTCTTCGATTCTATTTTCTATTTATGGGGTAAGTAACTCTAAATTTTTAAGAAGCATTTTGTCCCACGCTCACGTTAGATCATGTAGTCAGTTCGCCATGGTTCACAGACTATGTGCATCCACGATGGTTAGATTCAAGCATTCAATTCCTGAAGATTAATTAACTAATTATGTTCACTACAGACACTCTCGGAGTTGCGTGAGTTCAACATTGATGCGGGGGAGGAGGGCGCATTTTCAAGTGCTTTGAGTAGCGCCCAACTAGTTGATCTTCAACATTTCACGAAAACATCTTTCTTCCATTTTCTTCACTCGATAGGGAGTTCATTGAAAGAATTGAGGAAGATAGTGTTGAAAAATATCACAGTTCCACAATCACTCCCATTTGATTTCTCAAAACTTGAAAACCTAAGACATTTAGATTTATCTGGCTTTACTATTCTAACCACATTGCCGAATTCCATGTCTCAGTTATTGCAACTTCAACATTTGGCATTGCGAGACTGCATTAATCTATCCATCCCAATGGATATTGTGGGAAAAATTTCTTCACTCGAGCATTTCAACTTCAAAGGCTGTGCTCAATTGGTACAGTTTCCTTGCAATGCCATGAGTACCTATTAATTTAAAGTTTCCTTGAGTAGCTATTAATTATTAAATTTAAAATTAAAATAAATATAATTATAATAATTTATTTTTAAGGTAGTAAGGGATTCTCTTTGGTTTATGGCTGGGTTATATTTATCATTAATATAATTTTATTTTAATTATTAATATAATTTTATTTTAATTATTAATATAATTTTATTTTAATTTTTAAGTTTTAATTTTAAAGTAAGAATAATTTAATATTAATTAATAAATTTAAATTTAAAATAAATATAATTATAATAATTTATTTTTAAATTTGTAAAAGATTTTCTTTGATTTAATTGCTAAAGTTTATAAAAATATGTATATTTTATCTTTTTAAGAAACACATATTCCTAACCATTAAACCCTAAACCCATTCAAATTGTATTAAATTAAATACTATTAAGTATTATTACAATTTTTGCAAATGCGTTACAGGTTACAAATTCCCGTTGCAAATGACGGGGTTTAAACATATACACGACCTTGGAAGTGTAGATGTGCAAAATTTTGACTTTCCAACATTGATGTGCACTCTGACAAGCGACGAAGGTCAATTGACAGAGTGTAATATGGTAAGATTTGTATGAGCTACCGCCATTCCAAAAGGAATCACCGGTAAGGACCGGGGACAAGGGATGGGCAATACAATGTATAAATAGACACTTCGGTTTACACGATTGTAAAGGAATCATGGAGTGGAATATGTAAATCTACCACTAACATTAAAAAAAAAAAAATTATGCAATGTGATATATTTAGTTTGGAAAAGTTATTTTCAATTAAAGTCATATATCTCTCATTGTCCAATTTCATGGAAGAATTGTATAGTTCTTTTGGCTTTTTAACTATCTTGAAGATATATTTACGAGGAGTTTGCCATAAACATATTTTTGTCAAGATTCTATAAGCAAAAACTTAACATTAAGTTTTTACGTTTTTTTTTCATATGTAATTTATTTGATTATAAAAGAGAAAAGTATAATTAATTAAAACCGAACTAATAATGCAACAAACTAATGTCTTTGTTTCTAAAGGTATTAAATAACCACTTAATTATGTTAAACATATTTAAGGACAATTTTTGTTAGAAACTATTTAATTTTTTAAAGGTATTAAATAACCACTTAATTATGTTAAGGCATATATTTAAGGACAATTTTTTTGTTAAAAACTATTTAATTGGACAAAACATGTTAACCAATAATGTTACTTCTTTTGCTAAAGCTCGAAACCTTTCAACTGAGTAAAACATGTTAACCAATACCATTGCCTCATTTTTCTCTCCACTTGTCCCCTGTGTCCTTTGTTGTGGATTGACCTCCCTTACCACTCTGAGCTATCACGCATTTCTTCGCCGCCAGTTGTTATGCATTTCTTTGTTTCTTGGCACATCCCTCCATGGCCATGTCAAGTCACCGCTCCATTCTTTCAGAAGACCTAGTACCTCCTAAGCATGGTTGGACCTCCGACCAAGTCGAGCTATGTCGATTCCCACCCCATTCTTCCAGATGGTCTACCTCCTTAACATGGTGGGACCTTCGACCTAGCCGAACTATGTCAATCCTTCACCGATAACAACCCTTTTCATTTCAACACATTGATTGACAACTTGAAACATCCACAACCAACCATCCCTCCAGTTATATGTATTATAACAAACGAGGTTGTCTCATTTCCATGGAAAACCACGAGGAAGTTGGCAGTTTGAGAGTATCCTTCTAGAGGCACAATGTTTGCGGCTTCTTCACTTATTTCTTCGCCCCTCTTATGGTTGGAAAAAGGTCATATTCCTGGGAAAGGTATATTAACTCCTTCAATTGTTTTAGTTGTGCACCGATTTCTGGTGCCAACTCTCTATACATTCCTCATGAAAAACTCTTCCCTAAAATAATTGTCACCCAAATGTGGCAATTGTTATCAATGGCCTTCCTGGATTATGTAGAAAGATGATGAAGTGTGTTGATACAAGCTAATTGATTTACTAGACAATTAATAAAATCTGATGGAAACCAATCGTGAATGACAAAATCAAGAAAGTTATGTTTTATTATTTAAATGAATATTAATTTTTTTAATATAAATTTACATAATCATTTATAAATTATTATTATTTTTTAATAATAAATGCATTGTATTTATATATTGACTTGAGAGATAAACACAAAAACATAGTGAGTGTTAATTGAATTTATATTGAATGGATGAAAAAAATTATTATTATTATTTTTCACATGATTATATTTCTTAAATATTGATTAAAAAAAACAAATGAATATTAATTTTTTTAATACAAATTTACATAATCATTTATAAATTATTATTATTTGTTAATAATAAATGCATTGTATTTATATATTGACTTGAGAGATAAACACAAAAACATAATGAGTGTTAATTGAATTTATATTGAATGGATGAAAAAAATAATTATTATTATTTTTCACATGATTATATTTCTTAAATATTTATTAAAAAAAATTGGTGTGCATTCTCAACTTTTATGACATAAAAACCCTTTCTCCTATTTATACTTTCTTAAATATATTATGTTTTGAAATAATTTCATTTTTATAATTTGAGAAATTAGAACTTCAATCTTTTTTAATTTAAAATTTTCTTAAGATAAATCCTTTTCTTTTATTAAATGAAAATAACTTAAAAGTTTTAATTTAAAATTTCCTTTATAAATCTTCTCCTTTCATTGAATAAAAATAACTTAAAAATAAAAGAAACAAATATTTTAAGTTTTGAAATTTAGTTTTAAATTCTTTTTATTAAATAAAAATAATTTAAAAGTTCTAATTTAAAATTTCTTTTATGATAGTTTATTGAATTTAGTTTGGGTGGTTGGGAGGAATGATTGTTACCTTCCCCACCCAGTTTCAATTCCTTGTAAGTGACATGTTATGCCCTTAAATGGGATGTTCTGAAAATACCCACCCTCCCTATGTTTTCTCCGAGATTCGGAGAAGTTTACGTGGAAGTAAAAAAAAAAATTCCTTACAATAACCCTTCTCCTTTCATTGAATAAAAATAAATTCCTTACCATAAACCTTCGCCTTTCATTGAATAAAAATAAAAGAAACAAATATTTCAAGTTTTGAAATTTAGTTTTAGTGATTTAAAACTAGAGCTATTTTAGCCATATTAATTTTTAAAAAAGGTGAAAGAGGTGAATTTTTTTATTTGGCTATTTTATTAATTAGGTATATTAATCAATGTTATTTTTTTTGAAATTATTATTATTTTTTTCTCTTGTATTATTACTTATCTTGTTCTTTATGTGGATGATGTTTTTATGTTAAGGAGTCCTCATGATCTTCAAAATCAACTAAGAATCCTCAAGGATTTTTGCTCCAATATGAGTATGACTATTAATACTGATAAGACTAGGGTCATGATTATTAAATCCAATAAGATCCCTTATGATACCTTCATATATGACAACAACAACTTGGAGGAAGTGACTTCATAAAAATATCTTGGAATTGATATTCACCACAAGCTCAATTGGAATTATAGCATTGAGAAAATGATTATTGATGGAAGCTTATTATGGGCTTGAAAACAATTGTAAATCAACTGATCTTTGGAGTTGGGATAAGAAGAAACTCCTATTTGAGACTCTTGTTACACATGTTATTCTTTATGGATGTGAAGTCTGGGGCTGTAGTATCTCTCGTGAATCGTGGAGAAAGATAGAGCAAATACAAAAGAATTTTATAACCTATAATATCAAAATTAAAGGAAATACGCCCTATCTCATCCTCCTCTTATAAACAAGCCTCTGCCCCATTGAGAACATGGCTATGACTAGATACCTAATGTATAAGAACAATTTAAACAACATGGAAGACAAGAGGCTTCCTAAAATTGCTTCAAAATTGAGTCATAACCACCATCGACTCAAGCGAGGATGACATAAAGATGCCCGGTCTTGGCTAAACTATTGGGGAATCATGGAAGACACCATTTGCAGAATAAAGATACTATTAAAAAAAACGTCAAATCAAAATTTAAGGAGAAAATGCGGTGTGATAAAAAGTTAGAGGAAAAAAGAAAATTAAGGTATTATAAGGATGTAATCAACTCTAATCTAGAAGATCAAAATTATCTATATGTTTTTTCAAGTGTAAAGAAAAAAATAAGCATTGGTAAGATAAGAACAAATTCTCACGAGCTCCATAGTGAAATTGGGCATTGGTCAATTTCTAAAATGCCATGGGATGAAAGAGTGTGTCACATTTGTGACACTAAGAAGGTTGAAGATGAAAATCACTTGCTCTTAGATTGTCCAGCCTATACCCATATTAGATCTCATTTTCAAAATATTTGTCACACTGCCAACCTTCCTAACCTCTTAACTCAACAAAAGTATGGTGATCTTGGAAAGCTTCTCTTAATGCTTTTCGAGTGCAGAAACAAAATTCTAAAGAATCGCAAGTAATCACTTACCCTCTTAAGATCCAATAGACCAATTCAGTCTTAGTGGACGTTAATCATCATCATCATCATCATATTCATTTTTATTGTATTTGATGATGATGATTAATGTCCACTACTAAAATCAAATTGGTCTATCAAACCTTCAATAAGAGATTACTTACAATTATTTAGAACTTTTATATTATTTAATATTATATTTTAAAACTAAGCAATGTTTTTATGCTTTTGATTACTACATTCATTTTTTATAGTTATTTTTATAATATTTTATTTTACTTTATTAAATTTACTTTTATATATTTTAAAACAAAATATACAACAAAGTGTTTTTTGTTTTTTTTTGGTCATAAAAGTTATTGTATATATTAGTGCAAGAATAAAATTCAAAATCTCAAACTTCTCACATAAAAATGATAAAAACCTTAATAGATTCTCTTTTAGGCTAGCCAATTCTCTTTAAAGTAGACAATCATTTTTTAATCTTATCTAAGTGTAACATCATTTTCAAGATTAGGTTATTTTTCTTCTTTCTTATTATGTGAGGAAAAATTGGGAGTGTGAGTAAAAATTACAATGTGTCTTTAGCAAATGATCCTCCATACTCTTTAAAGAAATATCATGGTCCAATAAATTGTTAAGCCATGGATCATGGTGAAGATGAACCATGGGATTATTTTATGTCTAGAACATAATCATGACCATTGGATAAAATGATTACAAAAACACATTAAAGAAACACACTTTATGTAAAGACATAGTAAACCAAGTTGATCTCAACTAACTCTTGAGTCTCTAAATATCCTAAATAAGTTTGTTAATACTAAGAAGTTCTCTTGATATAGAGAAGTAGTCATTATTTCTACCTTGAGCCTATGACCTTATAAATCATAAAACCCCTATTTCGCAAATAAAACAACAATGGAAGAATGTTGGAGATGTGTTATATTTTTTTTCATGTGGACAGTGTTAGGAGAAAATCCAATAACTACACTAGTGGTGAGGGGCAATAGCCCCCATCCCCTCTATTGTTCACTGGAATGATTTATGGGGAGTGGTGTTAGCCTCAACTATTTTTTTTGTTGGGTCCATTTTTTGTCAGTTTTTGTATTTATTTGGCCAATAGTTTTCAAACCATTGTAACCTAACCTTGGTTAAGGGATTAAGGTTGTAATCTAATTCATATCAATAAATTAGGGTTGTAACTTTTTTATATAAACATATACTCATAAATACTCAAGTCGTATTTTTATCCCTATAACTATTCAAATATATACAAAGAATATGTACAAAATAATTGAGCAAATCTCATGTAAAGATTGTGTATCCCAACCAAGAATAAAATTTCAAAATGAAACAACCCATCGAATTTGACAGTTTTGACAACTCCACCATCCATTTTCAAAGTTTTAATGAGAAAATAAACTAGTAACAAACAATTTACCTATCAAATTC
The DNA here is from genome assembly GCA_000966675.3 of Picea glauca. Classification (NCBI taxonomy): domain Eukaryota; kingdom Viridiplantae; phylum Streptophyta; class Pinopsida; order Pinales; family Pinaceae; genus Picea; species Picea glauca. Next base: position 797,755 of record JZKD02S1678799.1, on the reverse strand, counting down.
CATCCTTAATCTGGACCATTGTACAATTACTTTGATGATATTTTCATGAAGTAATCACCATGATGATCGATGGAGATGAAACAAACCTATAATTATGATATATACATAGACTATGTACCAAATATCGAGCAAATATAATGTCAAGATTGTGTGTCCATTGATGGACACGAAATGAAATGTACACTTGTTTTTTCATTATATTTTCAATGGAATAAAGACCACCGAAGAAGTTGGGGGTCGTGACTCGTAGTCCTTAGCGGGTCCTTATCCGTGGAATTTTGTGGAATTTCTTCCACCCCATACATCGTTACACCCCTCTTTTAGAGAATTCACAATCTCCTCCACCCTTCCTATACCCGTAAATAATAGTTTAGGGGTGAAACGATCCATCACACCAAAGGTCATGGTAAGTGGGTTCTAAATGCTCACACCAAAGGTCATGGTAAGTGGGTTGTAAATGATCAATTTGAATGTGTACATTACAAAACATTGTGCAGATATATACATTAAAACCATATTTTTATCGCAATAAAATCACATATTGCGTTAAGAGCTCTTACATGGGTTAAAAAAACATAATTAACACTATTTACATTGTCTCCCTTATAACTAAACATTGTTATTTGGCATTTGTTAATTTTTCATTTTCTGTTATTTGGTATTTGTTAATTTTTCATTTTCTTTATAGGTAAGACTTGGATTGAGAAGGATCAGATTAGAAGGAAAGCAGAAGAAGAAGCTACAGAAAAGAAAAATCAAGAATTAAGGGATTTCATAGCTAAGAAAATAGACCGATTAATATAAGAAAGAGAGGATAAGTTGAAGCAACAGAGAAAAGTAACAACGCAGGAGGGACATAAAGCAAAAGATTTAGCTATCAAGGTTGAAAGAATGCAAGAAGGATTGAAGAACCTATCTATAAAAGAGAAAACTGTGCCCACTCAGGAAGTATTAAGAAAAGTGATATTAACTTCAGAACCCTTGAGGGTACCTCGACAGTGCGAAGCCACTACACTAGGGGAAGATAAGAATAAAAATGGAAATAGGATTCCATAAACAGTTAAAGAGACTCAGATAATAGGAAAGAAGGTAAGGAAGCTCAATAAAAGGAAGTCTAAGTTGGAAAAGCTACAAGAAGTTAAGGAAACCAGATGGAAGACTTCGCAGATCATAACCTCACAGGAGGCAGGTTCGCAGGGTTTGAACCTCGATGGAACAACAGGTCCACGCAAATTTGGACTTCACCTTGGTGAAGTTATATAACCGTTGGAGGCGCCCTGACCATTAAAATGATGCTCCAGAATGGTTAGAAAACACATTTATGGGCTTATGGACTACTTTTGGATGTTGAGACCGCACCATAACATCTAGATTTACATTGACAAAAGCATTTAACTCTAGTTCATGTCCCTTGGAAGATCCGTCACGACCGCCCCACTTATTTAACTCATCGATCATGGCCATGGGACAAATTTTTTCTACCCGTGATTGATTGAGCTAAGTTGAGAATTGTCCAAGTGTTGAGTTGTGTTGTTTGTCGTTATTTGAAAGTATACCCCACCTGTTTGTTTGTCAACGCATTGTCTGTTAAAAGATACAATGTCAAACAAACCCAACGATTTGGAGAAGTCTGTCGAGGATGTTCTTAGGAAACTCATGGACGACATACCTGTATCTGAAGGTATTCAAGACTCTTCAACTAAGGGACTGCAGGCTTCCCCTTCGACCGAACGTCGTTCCACCCGGATCAACCCCGTAACTAAACAAAGAATCCCTATCAACTATAAAATCTCTCACCTTGGCATGTAAACATTTGAGTGATAGAAGCACCCGGATATATGAATGCCTCACCGAGGATCCATAGTTAAAGAATCTAGAGGCTCAGTTATAGGAGGTGCAACAACAATCATTTTCATTGTAGGCGCAGATGAAGCTACTCACAACAGTAGAAAGGATGAAGAGATCCTAGGAGAAGTGCACAGTACAACAATAGATTACTACCCTCCAGGGTAAAGTGATGGAAGTAACACAGAAGTTACAACCTACGCAGGACGAAGCCTGGAAGGTGTTCAAGGATATCGACAACCAGGACTCACAGTTGGATCAAGTAACTGTAGCAATAGAACAACGCCTGGAAGGGCCTGTTACAGAGCAGACAGTCTGGGGGCTCATTGGGTAGGAGGCTCAGGCGAGGCAAAAATTTGAGGCAACTCGAGGCTTTCAAAGCAGCATTATCCGGACCTAATTGAATCAGGACGAGTGACAAGTGAGTGTTGGGGGCTTGTTGGCCCTTGACCAAGTTTTGGGGAAACTTTGGTCAGTTTTGGCCCACTTTTAGACTTCGACACGCTGGTCGAAGAAGGAGAACCCAGGCAGAGCTGAGATCATAGATCTCACCTATTTTGAGGGTTATGTGGACCCAGTAAGGGGTCCTCTAGGTTTTTGTAACGTGTTTATGGGATGTCGGCCCTTGGGTTTTCCCCAAGTTTAGGCCTTATTGTAAGATTTTGTAAAGTATAAATAAAGGGGAATGTATTGTAGGATCAACTTAGTGCAAGTAGTTCAAGTTTCTTTGTGAGAAGGAATGCATGGTGTTAAGCCCTAATATTGTCTCATTACCCTTTAATTGGGGCATATTATATTAGTAATGTTATTTTATTTATGTTGGCTTTAGTCCATTAGTTTTAATTATACCTCCTAGTCTCCTATATATACCAAGGAGACATTTTCATTTTGAATCATCTTGTACTTGAACATTTAAAGTGGGGTAAAAGGAGGTTGCCTCCTCGAAGAGGCTTATTATCTCAAATTATCTCTTTTTCAAGGTGTTGAGTACTTTTTCTGAGGATTTTCTATGCTCTATTGATATTTGGTTCTTAACATATGGTATCAAAGCTCAAGGTCTTGGGGTTTCACTGCTACATATGAGACACCTTGGCATTTTCGCTATAACTTATTTCCTACAACATTTCATAAGGAATGGATTGGAGGATATTTAGTAGACGGATCAAGGTACGTTGGGTTCAAAGTTCATCTCCTGAGTCCTTATACTTTCAAAGATACATCCTGTACAAGATAGGGTTCTGGAATCATCCTAAATTGATTCATTGCGGAATTTTCACCATAAAAATTTTTCTGTAACGTTTCAGACCCTGAACTCCAGAGGATATTTATAGAAATTAGTAAGGTATCTATGGTAAAAAAAAATTCAGCTTCTAGGTCATCTTAAATTTGTATATACACCCTGTGTAAGATAGGGTATCTGACTAGTCCTATTGACTAGTCTCAAGAAGTTGTTCCAAGTAAAAAAATCATAACTTCTTCCTAGCGTATCCAAATTGAGTGGGAATGGTTTCATTGGATCGTGGAAAGTTTGTAGTATTTCTGGCGCAAGTTTCATAATTTTATTTCAATCATTTTGTTCGGGGCATGCTATACAAGTGAGATCTCCTGGAAAGGAAAAAAATCAGCAAGTTGTGGGGAACTTACCATAAATTCCACTTGGCACATCCAATTTTGATCATACCTGTGGCATTGCAGAGAAGAAATATCATAGAAATACATAAAAGAATGTTTCATACTCAAAAGGGCTGAAACTTGGGAGATACAACATAAGAAATATTGTCTAGTAGAACCACCTCAAAATCAAGGTTCAAAAGTGATACTTGGCCAACATGCCACCCAGAAAGGGAACTTCTACACTAAATAAGCCTCCAGACAATCCTACTTGGACTCTTTATGAAGGTGAAGAAATGCGTAGGGACACAAATGATTTACAAAAGAAGATAGGAACAAAAGATGAACTACAAGAGATGGAAGCTAAGTTGGAGGCAAAGATGGATGGTTTAAAAGAGGAGATCATGGAAGTATTGAAAAATTTTGTAAAAGAGAAGACACCTGAAAGTGAAAATGCACCCCATGAAATTCATGATGAGGACACAAGGAAGGTGAATCAAGAATGGAGAAACTCCAACTTTGGTTTGAAGACCAACCACGTTCCT
>JZKD02S1678799.1:766109-784608 GCA_000966675.3 Picea glauca | reverse complement strand
GGATTTTAAGGAGAAAATATTTCAACCATCCATGAGATCCTCCACCTTCCCTAAAAAATAGGAAACCAAATGTGAGGTGGATTCTCACACTTAATTACTTTATTTTTCATGAATAATAATAATAATTCATGTGCACTTGATTCTCACACTTAATCAATTCATTTTCCATGAATATTAATAATAATTCATGTGTTTTTGTTATTTTGGCCTTCATATAATATATCCCTTCTCCACATTGACTAGGGATTGTGACATAGGATATTCCATGGTGTCAAGGTGTATGAAATACTTATATGACACTTTACGACACGTAGGGCGAGGTACCTAGGTGTGCAAATTTCATGTGTAATAGAATGCTCCCTAAAGTGTGAGGTCAGAAGATAAAATGATGGTCGAACCACTTTACAAATATTTAAAGCAAGGACGTGGACTCAGAGAACCTGATAGAAGCTTCACACAATCATCCAACAAATATTATGACATGTTTCAAAACCAAGGCAGGCATACCTATGCTTGAGTGATAGAGACTTTCAAGGTATGGCCGCTATTAATACACTGTGGATCCATAATTATATTGACAAAAAGGTATAGCCACTGAAAATATATTGTGGATCTATATTCCCATGACCTGAATTGATCGTAGCCACGAAGAATACATAGTGGATATACGAGATGAAAAGACATAGCCGTGACCAATACAAAGTGGATATATGTAACAATATATGTGTCATTGTTCAAAAGAAACTCCTTCGCAACTTGGGAAAAGTACATATAAGAGTGATGTCTCAACCCAGGGTCTTCTTATTGATCCCAATGTAGTACGAATCTTACCATGCGAATAGATGTCCTGATGTCAAACATGGCAGAAACCACTTGATTACCGGTCAATGATGTAAACCATTAACAAGCGCAAGGGAAATCACCATTGATGTCAATGATTCCCAATGTACCCTAGAACATTCCAACGAATGTGAATAGATGAGATGAAGTTGAACATCCGTGGAATCATCCGATCAGAGGTCAATGATGTTAACCCACTATCAGACATGAGGAGACCTGCCATTGAGGCATGCAGGTCCCAAGGTACTAACTGGTTTCTAAGTCTAGTTCCCAGATAATGTGTTGAAGTCGACAGGAATAGACTCGTCGAAGGAGGGCCTTGATGTATCCCCCATCAACGACACGAAATTGACACAGATATGTAAATGGGTAGATCAAATGAACATGGACTGACACGGGTATTGAGATAAGATATTTGTGATGGTTGAATCTCGAGGCAGATACTTCCTTTGAACACTGAAGAACAACAACAAAAACACAACATGGACCAAAACACGATGATGAAGTGGATACTGTGACTTTCGTCGGGTGACCCAAAGGAGTAAGAAAAACTCAGAGGATTGGTTCAATGCAGAGGTCCAGTGGATTAATATGTGCACAAAGACAAAGTGCTGTGTTCAAGGGTGACTCTAAAAGTTATTGGTAATGTTCTCAAAAACTGCTTGGCTTGCTTCTTTCAATCCCCCCCCGCATCCAGATAGACGAGTACCTTTTTTTAATTTAACGAGCTCGAGGAGGGTAACACATGCTCGATATAACTCACCTTTAGTAAGTTCCTCTTCCTTTGTTTAACAAACTGGAAGAAGTAAGGGTTCAGTCCCATATGGGCCCTTCAATGTATAATTGTTTAACGAGTCCAGAGAAGGTAAACTTGGTAGTTTTTCATTTTTAGATATTCTGAAAATGACTTAAAGAAGACTCTAGTGATGTCCTTTTTCGTAATGTTAGTCTCACGAGGCCGAAAAAGAGATAAATTATCACTCAAAAGACTCCCTTTCAAACCTTTTAACAAGTGTGAAAGGAAGCAAGATCACTCGACAATCTCTTCATATTTAGAGAGTCTAAAAAGAGATTAAAGATGACTCCATGGGGTTCCTTTTTCATGTATCCATACAGGTTTGAAAAAGAGATAAACGTTTACCCGTATGCATTCTCATGTATTTACGAGCACGAGAAAGAACAAAGACTAAGCTCGATATTCTACCCCCATCTTGAAAGCTAGTGGCTTGACTCCAGAATGATCATCAAAGGTTGGAGACATGGCCCCGAAGCTTCAATTCATTCACCGAATGTGAGGTTGTCACCAATTTTTGTGCTAGATGTAGAAAAAGGATACAGGTGGATGAAATGAAGGTTCAAAAATGAGACTTGACGACAGACTTGACTCGACATCTACGAGATCTGGTGAAAGTCTCAACTTGAAGGGAGAGGTAATTGTTTCATTTTTTAATGAGCTTGACATAGGAAAAGAACTATGCTCAAGGTTTTGGGTTCAATCCATATATTGTTGTTTCATTTTTTAACGATATTGCTACAGAGAGGAAAACTATGCTCAAGGCCTCTGTTTCATTTGTTAACGAGCTTGCCACAGAGAAGAGAAACTATGCTCGTAACCTCTGTTTCATTTTTTAACGAGCTTGCTAAAGAGAAGAAAAACTATGCTCATAACCTCTTCTTGATCATGGCTTCCAAGAGGATAAATCTCTAGAAGCACACCATGTCAAGGGACAAAAATCGATCATGGCTTCCAAGAGATCTTCACTGGATGGAAGAAAAATTCTTTGTAAGGAACACATGTCGAGGGTCTTGATAGGGGTAAGGAGATCAGGCTGTAATAGCCCTACCGAAGAGATCACCATGTCAACTACTGGATCTAAATCATCAGAAGTTGAAGTCATGGGAGACAACGCCACATAATTGACATGCGGCAGGGGAGATAATGTTGTCATATAAGAACCATTTAGGGACGTAACCCAGTCAGGGCCGATGAATGAAAGTTGATCAATAGTCACAATTCTTCCATCGTGAGGGAAAGATATCATGTGGAAAAGAGTGGATCCAAGAGCTTTCATAACATAGACATAATCCCACCCAAGGAGTAAATCAAAATCCAAGCGGTCTCGGACTACCATGAAATCAATAAATACATTTTTCCCTCCCAAAGTTATGGGAAACTGAGGAAGGATCCCTAAAGGTTGATTGGTTCTTCTGTTAAAAGCCAACAAATTATGTGTAACCGATGCAAGCTAAAGACAACCCAAAGCGTGCCAAGAAACAGAGGAAAAAATACTAACATACACACCTTCATCTATCAGTGTTTGAGGAACGTCCCGACCACAAACCTGTACTGTAATATGGAAAGGAATGTGAGAGGGAAGACAAGGTCCAGTTAGTGCACCCCAATAAAAAAGGATGGCCTCATTACTTGGAGGGGGTTTCACAGGAGAAGGAGGAATGCCTCATAAAGTTACCTCTAGTAGATTTTCTCTTCTTTAACAACCTCTAGAAATTTACAGAGCGATAACATAGTGGCGACTCCACTGGGGAAGAACTAAACAAATTTTCAAACCCTACGTCTTCTTTTCTCTAGAAGGAAATTTTGTTCTAAAAAATTGTAAATCTGAGAAAGAAATAATGTTTAGAGGTTGTTAAAAGCTTGAACATATTAATTTCGGACTCATAAAACTAAAAACTATATATATATATAAATCAAAAAGAAATCTGGATCCTAAAAGAGTTTACACTCGATCCCACCCAGACCCAGAACCTGCAATAACAATCGATAATCTAGAATAGTTACTCAGGAAAAAGACCATTGCAAAAATTTCAGTGAGCGATATTCCTCTTCATAGGTCCCCTTCTCTTCCAAAAGAGCTTGTTACCTTTCAGAATTTTGGCTTTGACATCCTTTCTGAACAAAGCCTGTTTAGAATGAAATCTGATAGTTTTGCGATTGAAACTGTTTTATATCCAACCGTCCTACAACCTCGGACCCTTGAACTACTATCTCCCACTACCACACCTCAAACCTCACACTCTGTGTTAATTAGTACCTCGTCCTCCTCAACTTCGGTCACCTCTCCACTTATCATACAGGTTACTGTCCTGCCTCCTTCAGCTATCATGGCAACTAGATATGTTCCATTGGTGTTGGTTGCACCACTACATGCTATGCCCCAAGATTATTGAATGATACTTCCTTACTTCGATTGTGTAGGGCCATTGAACGCACAACAACATGTTGATAAAATGAATGACTATTTTGATCTACAGGAAGTAGATGAAGCTAAAGTTCAAATGAGATTGTTTGTGCAGAGTTTAACAGGTGATGTTAAGAAATGGTACAAAGGTTTACGTGATGCCTCAGTGCTCGACCTTCCATCATTTCAAAGAAGTTTTCTAGACAGATGGGAGGTAAAGAAAAATCCTCTCCAAATCTTGTCAGAATAAGAGAACATTAGAAGGAATCAAGGTGAGACAGTACAAGATTACTACACCCATTTCAACAATTTGTACAATGCAATTCCAACCAATATCAAACCTCCCCAAGGTTTAGCATTGATAAAATTACCTGATGGTTTCGATGCTGGTATGTCATATCAATTAAGGGAGAGAAACTCCACCACCCTGGAAGACATGCAGAAAAGAACAATACCTTTTGGCTAAGAGGGCACGACAGAGGATAGAGAGAAGAGTCACAATTAAAGAAGAACCTTCCACATCTTCTTCCTATTCCAAATTGGATTCATTAGCTAGAGCAATGGAAACAATGATGGAGTGGCTTACTATATCCGAAAGAAACCCTCTCAAAGAAAACCAACCAACTCCTCAAATTCAGAATCCTAATTTCAGAAGAAATCCTCCTCAAATTCGGTAGAGAGATCCTAGGGATCAAAGAGAACAGAGGGGTCCTGATCAACAGATCAGACCGCCCCTACAGGAAAATTACATAGATGAAGGAGAAGAGGTAATTGAAGAATTGGAGGATACACATATAAACTTCATGGGCATTCACGATAACGAATCTATTTTCCTCACCCAGGAAGAGAAAAAACTTTTTCTTCTTTCTCAAACAAAGGTGAGTGAAGAAGCTGAAGATACCGAACAACATGCATTTGAAAATGTTATTATGGAGGTACACAAGTAGTACAAACTGTGAAGTAAGAAGACAAATGAAAGTTCCCCAAAAAAGGTAACTGAAACAAAGAAGATAGTCGAAACCAAGAAAGTCCCTGAGCCTTCTACCAAGAAGATCCATGAAAAAGGTAACGCTGAAGTTCCAGCAAAAAAAGAAACCTCACCATTCTACAAAGATCAATGCAGACTGAGGTTTCATCAACTGAACCACCAAATACTTCTTCCCAAAAGACTATGGTGGACAAATTAGAATCGCTGAGCCAAGGCATAACACCTACTCCTTTCAGCCTCGAAGGGGAACCTGCCAAAGTAAAAATTACCATTCCTCTTTCCGAGTTGATGAGTAAAGATGCTTACCGATCACAGGTGATCAAAGAACTGACCATTGAACCTGATATAGGCACGAAGTCTTTAATTGTTGGATCGAAGAATCATTCGGATACTGTGAATCTCACCGATGATCAACCTGAACTCCTATTTGGTCCTGAAGTTGATGGTCAGATCGATAACAGTGTTGTCGCTCCTTTTTACATCAACCTTAATATACATGACATGATTATGCATAATGCTATGTTAGATTCAGGTGCTTCCCATAATCTGATGCCTAAAGAAGTGATGGAAAAGATGGGACTCAAGGTCACCAGACCTTACAATAACTTACACTCGTTTGACTCCAAAAAAGTAAGATGTATCAGTTTGATCAACGACTTATGTATCACTCTAGTTCAGATTCCATCAAAAAGCATGGTTATGGATGTTGTGGTCGTAGACATTCCCCCGAAATATGGTATGTTGCTGTCTAGGTCTTGGGGGTCCAAGTTGAAAGGTACTTTGCAGTTGGATATGTTGTATTCCACCATCCCAGTATTCAGGTAATAGAGATGACTGTACAGAGAGACTCTGATGAAATACATGGTCAGCAACCAAGAGAAACCACATAACTATCCCCTGTACTCTACACATTTTGACCTATATTCTTTTATCCTATATAATGACGGTGATACAGGAGAACAAATCACTCAACTAGAAGAAGATACATCTGATCTGAAAGAAGGCCAGGAAATCATTGATACAAAAAGAAAGAAAAATGTGATAAGCGAATAATTACCATCAGATTTCTGGAGCATGGACTTCGATTGAGCTTTGAGAAAAGAAGGAGTGGGATCAGGGGTTTGGTTACACAATCACAAATCTAGGTACTTGGAAAACCATTCTTACAAACTAAATTTTCAATGCACTAACAACGTAGCCGAGTACAAAGCTTTAATGCTCGGTCTGAATCTACTAAAGAGGGTTGGTTCCAAGAAAATCATGGTAAGAGGAGACTCTAAATTAATTATCAAACAAATTAAAGGTGAGTATGCAACAAAACACCCCTGTCTTAGAGCTTATAGGAATGTTGTTTTGGATGCTCTTAAATGTTTCACCGAAGTCGATTTGCAGGTGATGCCTAGGGGACAGAATATTTTAGCAGATGGATTAGCTACGTCAGCAGCTACATGCAAGATATCTTTTCGCTCCACTCGCCCATACACGGTGGAGGTGAAGTGAAGATTGACTATCCTAGATAACATCAGATATTGACAGGTGTTTGGGAACGATGATCAAATTGAATATTTTCTACAATGTAAAAATGATTTTGAGTGTACAAACATAGGCTTAGAAAACGAGGATGAAAATGTAAATAGGTATGATTTTGGAAATGATAGTGTAAATACGATAGATTCATGAGAGTTAGGTGAAGATGAGATAGAATATGATGTTTTACATTTAAAGAGTAATGTTTACCTAGGGGTTTAGTTCCTTTAGAAGACCTATTTGATTTTAATGATGTAGCTAAAAAACCAAAAATTGAAGCCAGTGGTCAAGAAGTTGAAGATTGTAACATAGGGACAGAGGAAAAAACCAAGATGGTAAAGCTGTCCAAATCATTACCCCTTGAGAAGAAGCTCAAATACATTGAACTTTTCAAAGAATATTCAGACGTTTTTTCCTAGGGTTACGAGGACTTGAAATCTTATGACACGAGCATCATACAACATAGGATCCCGATAAAACAAGATCAAAAACCTTTTAGACAGAAACTTAGGATAATCAATCCCAAGTTACTTCCCCTGATAGAAAAGGAAATCAAGAAAATGTATGATGCTAAAATCATAGTTCCATTACGATGTTCCAAATGGGTCTCAAATCTGGTCCCAACCTGAAAGAAATCTGGGGAAATCAGGCTTTGCATTGATTTCAGAAATATGAACAAGGTCTCTTTGAAAGATAACTACCCACTCCCAAAAATGGACCACATATTACAAAAGTTAGTTGGATCCAGTCGAATCTCCTTACTGGATGGGTTCTCAAGCTATAAACAGGTTCTTGTTCACCTAGATGACCTGGAGAAAACAACATTCACAACACCTTGGGGTACTTTCATGTACGTGAAAATGCCTTTCGGGTTGATGAACGCTGGGGCCACTTTCCAAAGAGTGATGGACATCGATTTTGTGGAAGAACTTGGAAAACTTATTGTCATTTATCTGGACAACGTAACTGTGTTTTCCCAATCCGATGATGAGCACTTACGACATCTCAAATGAGTGTTTGAGAAATGCAGAAAATTTGGGATCTCTCTAAACCCTAAGAAGAGCCTTTTTGGAATAGAGGAAGGTAAACTGCTGGGGCACATAATCTCTAAGGAAGGAATTAAGATAGACCCCAGCAGAATCGAGGCCATTCAGAAATTAGAACACCCAAGGAATATCAAATAATTACAGTCTTTCATTGGAAAAATAAACTTTCTGAGAGGATTCATACCTAACCTGGTCGAGATTCTCAGGAACATAACAAACATGTTAAAAAAGGACACAAAAATAAAATGGGACACTGAGTCTAAGCAATCTTTTGAACAAGTTAAACATGCACTTACACAGGAACCAATCTTGATCAGTCCTGACGACACCAAGGATTTTGAGCTTTTTTCTTTCGCGTCTGAACATACCATTGCAACAATATTACTACAAAAAAACAATGAAGGGTATGTGTTGAAGGAAAATCTCCCCGTGGACAGGTAGATCTCCTCAAAGAGCTAGACTCTTAACTCTAAGACAGAAAGTGCTTATCATGGTCACTGACTTCCTTTTAGATCTAGGTGGACTAATGTGTGAGAAGGAAGGAGAAAAGAAGTACCTTTAACCGATGTTTGTCCCTACACGCTCCGAGTTGAGCTCCAATATTTTGCTCTTCGATGAGCCCTGTAGACAAACAAAGTACGACTACTTCCTACTCTATCAAGATTAGTTCGAAATAGGTCTATATACTAAAGAGACAAATTCATGTGAGATTGAACACGAATTAGAAAGAAACAGGCCAAGCAAATTTAATTAATGAGGAAAAAACATTACTTACAACCATGGATGAATTGCAACAGTTTCATCAAGTCCTCCTTGTCTACCCCTTGCTCAAAAGATCCATGATACAAATGATGATAGCTTCACTGATTTCTCCCTATGAGATCATAGGTCTCTTGCCTCCAAAATATCTCTGTTACAACACCACTTATAAGATCATAAGTTTGGTGTAATTCTCCCTTTTTCAGTCCCCTTTCACCATGAGAAAGCTTGCTTATATAGCCTTGGAGAGGCTTTAACCACTTGATATATCCTTGGGGAAGTTGAGGATTTTCCTCCTTCAGTTGAGGATCTACCCTAAGATCATGGCTGGACTAGGAATTCAAATCCAACTTCCTTCCAAGAATGAAAGGATCCTTCCCCCATTCATCTCAACAACTTAACTAATGCCCAGAATAGGAAGCGCTCCCTCAAAAGGGCCATCAGAGCACTGTAGCACTCCCTCAAAAGGGCCATCAGAGCACTGTAGTGCTCCCTAGTAAGCTTAAGGGGGGCACCAACACTCCTAAAGGTAGGAGTGCTCATGAAAAAGGGTTGATGCAACACTATAATGCTCCCTAATGGCTTATGGGGGAGCGCCAACACTCCTGAGATAGCTATAGGGGAGCGCTCCCCTCCAAAACTTAGTTTTTTGAGTGTTTTCAGATGGTAAAAGGTTCATGAGCCCAGTTAACCTTTCCTCCTCTTCCAAATCATGTGTTTGACATGTGCCAAGTTTCCTCCTGATGTCGTTTACAGGAACGACATAGGCATCATGGCAGCATGCTTCCCTGACACTTGTGACACTTGTGAGAAGAATGTGACACTTGCGACCTTTGTAATGACGACACTTGCGACACTATCAAAGTGAGTTTTTTTTATGTGTAACAGATTGCCCCCCAAAGTATGAAGTTAGAAGACAGGAACTGATAACTGAAATGCTTTGTAGAATTTCAAGCAAGGGTATAGATGCAGAGAACCTGAAAAAAACTGCACAAAAACATCCAACAAATATTATGACATGTTTCACACCCAAGGCAGGCATACCTATGCTTGGGTGATAACGACTTGCAAGATATGGCCGCCATAAAATACACTGCAGATCCATAATTGTATTGATAAAAAGGTATATCCACTGAAAATACACTGTGGATCTATACTCTTATGACATGAACTGATCGTAGCCATGAAGAATACATAGTGGATCTACGAGATGACAAGACATAGCCACGACCAATACAAAGTGGATCTATGTAACAATATATGTGTCATTGTTCAAGAGAAACTCCATTGCAACCTGGGAAAAGTACATATCAAAGTGATCACTCAACCCAGGGTCTTCTTACCGATCTCGATGTAGTATGAATCTAACCATGTGAATGGATGTACTGATTTCAAACATGGCAGAAACCACTTGATTACCGGTCAATGATGTAAACTATTAACAAGCGCGAGGGAGATCACCATTAATGTCAATGATTCCCAAGGTACCCTAGTACATTCCAACGAATGTGAGTGGATGAGCTGGAGTCGAACATCCATGGAAACATCCGATCAGAGGTCAATGATGTAAACCTGTTGTCGGACGTGAGGAGGCCTGCCATTGAGGCATGGAGGTCCCAAAGTACTAACTGGTTTCTAAGTCTAATTACTGGATAATGTGTCGAAGTTGACAGGAATAGGCTCATAGAAGGAGGGCCTTGATGTATCCCCCATCAACGACACGAAACAGATAGAGATGTACTTGGTAGATCAAATGAGCATGGACTGACATGGGTATCAAGACAAGATATTTGTGATGGCTGACTCTCGAGGCGGATACTTCCCTTGAACACTGAGGCACAACAAAAAAAACATGACATGGACCAAAACTTGATGATGTAGTGGATACTGTGACTTTCATCAGGTGACTCAAAGGAGTGAAAGATACTCAAAGGATTGGCTCAGTGCAGAGGTTCAACGGATTAATATGTGCGCAAAGACAAAGTGCCATGTTCAAGGGCGACTCTAAGAGTTACTTGGTAATGTTCTCAAAAAATGGCTTGGCTTGCTTCTTTCAATTTTTTTCCCCATCCAGATAAACGAGTACCTCTTTTTAATTTAATGAGCTTGAGGAGGATAACACATGCTCGATAAAACTCACCTTTGGTAAGTTCCTCTTCCTTTGTTTAATGAACTGGAAGAAGTAAGGGTTCGATCCCATATGGGCCTGTCGATGTTTTGTTTAGCGAGTCCAAAGACAGAAATCTCGAAGGTTTTTCATGATTATAGAGTCTGGAAAAACACTTAAAAGATAACTCTCTCAGTTCCTTTTTCGTAAAGTAGTCTGACAAGATCGAAAAAGAGATAAACTATCGCTCAACAAACATTTTCTTCAAATACTTTAACGAGTGTGAAGAGAACAAGTTCGCTCGGTAATCTTTTCATGTTTAGAGAGTCTGAAAAGGACTTAAAGATGACTCCAATGTTGTCCTTTTTCGTAATGTTAGTCTCGCAAGGCCGAAAAGAGATAAATTATCACTCGAAATACACCCTTTCAAACCGTTTAATGAGTGGTAAAGGAAGCAATATCACTCGGCAATCTTTTCATGTTTAGAGAGTCTGAAAAGAGCTTAAAGGAGACTCCAAGGGGTTCCTTTTTTGTGTATCCATACAGGTCCGAAAAAGAGATAAAAGTCTACCCGGATGCATTCTCATGTATTTACGAGCACAAGAAAGAACAAAGACTAAGCTTGGTATGCCCCCAACATAAAAGCTAGTGGCTTAACTCCAGGATGATCAACAAAGGCTGGAGACATGCCCTCCAAGCTTCAATTCATTCACTGGCTCTGAGGTCGTCACCAATTTGTCTAGTAGATGAGAAAAAGGAGAAGGGTGGATGAAAAGAAGGTTCAAGAGAGGTGACTGTTTCATTTTTTTATGAGCTTGACATAGGAAAAGAACTATGCTCAGGGTCTCTGTTTCATTTTTTAACGAGCTTGCCATAGAAACTATGCTCGTGGTTTCGTCCGGATCATGGCTTCCAAGAGGATAATTCTCTGGAAGGGTACCATGTCAATGGATAAAACACGTTCATGGCATCCAGGAGATCTTCGCTGGATAGAAGATAATCACTCGAGAAGGAACACATGTCGAGGGTTGCGATAGGAGTAAGGAGATCAGGCTCCAATAATCCTACCGAAGAAATCACCATGTCCACTACCGGATCCAAATCGTCGTAAGTTGAAAGCATTGAAATATCAACACAAGGAGGGGAGATAGATGGTATATCTGCCCGAATTTCTTCACGAGGGGGAAGAAAAGAGGATCAGTGATAGTTATTATCCCGAGGTAACTTGTCAATGTAAAACATTTCTGGAATATATTCATCCGAAGTAAAAGTTGGGGAAATGTAATCGATCGCAGATGACAAGGAACTCAACCGTTATTACATCGAGGAAACATCAGGCGCCAATAGATGTTGGGCATCCGACGAGGGAGAAGCGGATGGGGTAGAAACGTATGATGTTTCAGCTGGACTAAGTGGCACGGTGTCACTTAGTGCATCGAATTCCAATAGACAAGGTACAATCCAAGGGTCAGATGATTCCAAATATTTATATGCTGCGGTCAAAATCATGTCGACGGTGGAAATGTGATGTGTAGTCGGTGGAAGTGGTGTAGGGAAGGTACCCATGAGGCTAGAATATTTCAGTAAGCCAACACCAACGCTTTCATACGTGATCTTATGGTCTCCCAAGAAAGGAATATTGTTGGTAGCGGGAATGCGAGCATCGATCGTGCAGAAATCCAACTGATCAACAACAACAATTTTTCCCTGATGAGGAAATTGGACACATCGGAAAACTGACGAGGCAACGAAAATCATGGCATAAAACCAACTTCTTCCAAGTAACAAATTGTAATCGAGGGGAGCATCGACCACCTTGACATCAAGAGTAACAGTTTTTCCACCTAATTGGATGGGCAGGGACTGTAAAATCCCATGGGGATGAAAACCTCACCCATCGAAGGCGCGTAACATCGTTGGGGATTTGTTGAGTTCTGGTGATTTTAAACCTTTCCAACACGCTAAAGACATGACACAATTTGAGGCTCCCTCATCCAGAATAGTTCGATGGATTTGTTGATTGTGAACAACAACATCAACTTGGAAAGCAAGTTGGTGGGAGAGTCGAGACGCATAATTATCCAGGTTAAACATGATCTGATTGGACGACTCAGGATCAACAACACCAAGAGCGGTCAAGAGCATTCTATGTTGACTGGGGCAGTGCTGTAGAACTTATAACGCAGACATAGCACCTGGTGCTTGAGCCAAATCTTCAACAATGTTGTAGTTTTGGGCAACACATGAGCTAGGATTAAAGGTAGCTTTGCAGATAGTGCTCTTAGGAGGACATAAGATAGATTCGAACGTGGGTTTCTCAATCTGAAGTGGTCCAGACAGAGGATTAACCGATGGAAGACTAACAAAGGATGATGATGGATTCGGTAAAGTGTCAGCACCATTAGTGTCTTTTCCTTTGTCAGGGTTACCTGGTGTGTCATAGGTCTTAGAGCGAGTGGTCAAATTGATCCCATTAAACATATAAATATGTGCACTCGACGAGGCCTCATCATTAGGATCTCTAGAACTACCCCCAGGAGAGGGGGTTTGAGCAACCATGGATTGCTGCTGTGGAAAAGGTTGAGTAAGCACAATGGGTTGTGACTTCCCTTGGAAAATTTTGGCCACTCCATTGCAAAGTGGAAAATCTCGAGTGTAGTGATATTCACCACAACTGATACATGGGAATTTCAGTTTCCATTGTGGTTTCTTTTTGGTAGTAGGTGTTTGATTTTTGGGTTGTTCATTATTATTTTTTGATTTATTCTTTGTCTTCTTCTTACCTCTGGATTGTTGTGAAGGGGCAGATTGAACTGCATTCACCTCAGAACTTTGAGTTTGGGGGGAGGTAGAGGGGGGTGTAGTTGATTTGGAAAAAGATTGAGTTTTGACGAAACCGATAACACCATCCACATGAGATGAGGATGATGGATTAGAAGGATCGGTATTAGCTCGAGCAACATTTGGAAGAAAATCATACAAAGTACCAGACTGGGAATAAACCAAATCTAAGTACTGAGCCTGAGCGATGGCTTGTTCCTCTGTGACCGCACCACCCATAGCAACATCGCGAGAAATTGGGGGTAACAGTGATTTAGTAAACCATTATGCCAAGAGCATGTCAGGAATGACTGCCTTGATCATCCTTCGTCGTCTCCTCCACTCATGAATATAGTCAGAGATATGCACAGAGTAAGTTTGACGAAGGGAGGTCAAGAGTTCAGTACCCGTCTCGTAGAGAATAGGCAGTTGAAAGTGCATGAGGAAAGACATGGAAAGGGAATTGAAATCATGAAAAGAAGCACATGGTAGTTCAATGTACCACTTTGCTGCTGAATCGGTAAGTGTTCGCTGGAAAAGATGCAAATGTATAGAATCATCCATGAGGGATTTTGATGAACACCACAAATGGAAAGTCATCATATGGCTATTTGGATCTTCGCTAGAGTTTCCGTCAAATTTTGAAATATTAGAAGGAAGCTTAGATGGAATGACTGGCCAAACCGGTGAATGAGAAATAGGATCATTAGTTAACCAAGACAAGTCTGGGAGATCTAGAGTTGCAAGGAAAGGTAGTTGTCGGTTAATGTGTGAATGATACTAGTGTGGCATAAGAACACCAGTAGGACCATAGACTGGGTTAGGTGGATAGTTGTAACCAGTAGGTCCTCCTACATATGGTTGTTGCTGGCAAGGATAAGAAGGATTCGATGGTACATGAGAAACATTGGCATAACCCGGTGGGTTCTGAACATTATAGGTCGGGTGATTTATTTTCCCGTGAGGAGGATAAACATTTTGGCCTTGAGAATGGTAAGGATTATATCCTGGAGGTGGATACACATGAGACGCATAAGGAGGATAAGACTATGGTCCTGGAGAACTCTAGGTGGTGTTTGGTATGCCGCCCGGGTAAGATTGCCCGTAAGATGTTCCGGGAGGGACAGGATTGGATACTCCCCCTAGTGGGTTATTATACAAGTGCCCCCCAAGGTGGGGTTGGGTAAAAGTGCCTCCTGAAGATACTCCCTAGGATTGTGAAGGGTTTCCAACAAATGAGGGTTTCCCCCCTGCCAACGGCGAATGTATGACCGGGGTTTGACTGGAAAACAGAGGTTGTCCTCCAGAAAGAGCATGAACAGGGGGTTGTCCCCCGGGAGGGGCAGGCCTGCTATGGAAAGGTAGTCCTCCAGGAGGGAAAGGTATGTTGGATGTTGGCTTCCCTCCAGCTAGTTTTTTTTGGCCAGGCAGGGGTCTGCATTCTCGGGTGAGAAGATGTCCCAGCATGATTGTGTGGAACATGCAGTGCTGTAGAGTAAAAACTTGTAGAAACAGGGGTAGAGATTGAAATGATTTGGGGAAGAGTAGAGGTGATGAGTCCAACATTAGGATGGACTTGTGTTGGCGTGGCAGTAGATTGAATAACCTGATCGATTGGGTGATTCATGGTTTGAACGGATGGTCCTGTTTCACTAGGAGGGTCATGAGGATGAAAGGGTTGTCGAATAGATTTGAAATGTTCATAGAGATCACGTCCCGATGAAGTCCTCCATACAGAATGAGCAGGTGTGGGATTGGTTGCTACTGCAGTGCTAGGAAAAACAGGAGTCCTATACTCGTCACCAAAGAGTGGTTTCGTCTATCCCATATATGTTTCGGTAAAGATCCTCTCCGGTAATCATGAGACTTCTTCGTCTATGATGTTCCCAAGGGAGTCTAAACGAACCAAAAGTGGTTCAAGAGGAGTTACCAACACAGGTGTGGTGGGATTTTCAACTGTGTCCAAAGCATCTTCTGGGTTATCTAACGGGGGAGCAATAGCACTTCCGGTGTAGATGGAGTTTCTACCTCTCTACGGTAGTTGGCTTATGGAGGGTTAGGAGGTAAGGGTTGATAGCCTTCCGGAGGCATCCCTTGCATCCTACATGATCGACAAAGACCTTTATCGTCTACAGGCTCAATTGTGGAGAATAACATAACACACCAAAAATCTAGGGCCAACTAAGAAAAAGAAACAACATGCGCTAATAAAATCTAGGAATCAACCAAGCAGACAAAAACTTCTCTCGATGACCGTACTAGTTGGTGACGAAATCCAACATCGTGTGATCAAGTCGAGAAGGGGATGGGATATGGTGGAACAATTACAATGGTGACCTGCTTAACGGACTTATGCCTTGGTGCAAGCTTCCACGCAGTAATTGTGGATTTACCCTCCAAGGAGCTCGAGTGAGTTTGACCAATGTCTGTTCCAGGTACAGTGAGACTTCCCTTCACCGTCACCTTGTGTAAGTACCTAAAGATTATGGAAACTAAAGATACCAATTCGCAGTGAGTCCCTGGGCGGGTATAGTCGACAGTCTGATCTAGAACGTATGGGCAGGATAGCAAGTCCGAAATCAAACCTAAAGGCTCCCACACATAATCGTGGGTATACCTATTAGACAACTGAGAGGGGGGGGTGAATTAGTTGTTACCGTGCTTAAACAATTATGGTTCTTTTAAACTCTTTGTAGAGACACTAAATTATGATCACAATAATGTAGGGAAATAAACAATGGCACTTTCAGCATCATTCACATATATGAGAAACACAGAGACAAATATTTCCCGAGGAAACCCATGCAGGGTAAAAACCTCTTTTTCTTTATATGATAAGTAATGGTTACAATATTTACAGTATCATACATATGAGCACCTACTCATAATGAGGCTACAACCTCAGTTTTGCAAGATGCAACTTGCTGAGAGCACCAACTCTCTGTTTTATCTAGCACCCACTAGAAGGAAGCACCAACTCCCTGGTTTCTCTAGCACCAACTAGAAGGAAGCACCAACTACCTGTGTTCAAGCACCCACTTGAACCTTTGAGGACACCAGTCCTCCCTAGCTCCTCCTAGCCACCCTGAAATATAAACCTTTTCTACTAAAATTTATTACAGTGATATGATGTTCAACAATGTCTTACCAAACTTATCACTGTTCTGCTGCATTTCGTTGCTCTGTCTCCCTCATTGCCTTTCTTCTCACATCACTTGCACTGTCTGTTCTTCCACTTTTCATGCTCTGTGTGCCATGTCCATTCACTGCACAGTTCCTCTTCTGTGCTATTCAACTGCTGCACTCTCCTCCTTCTTCACACATGAATCACCTTCACCAACAACAACCACAACAACCTCCTACAGCAAAAACAACACAATCTCTTCTCTGTACCATGTATTTATAGCTTCTTTGCACCTTGTGCATGCAATGTTCACAATGCCTCTACATAATGACTCCATGCCATTATCCTCCACCTCTCGAGTGTTCTGTCTGATCATCATCGTGACTCTTCAGCTTCTCTGGCAGTTGAGACTCTTTGTCTTCTTTGTGACAGTTGAGCTCACCTTCTCTGTTTTAGTTATAGGCTTCCACGCTAATCCATCTGTCAATCCATTCTAAGAATATTATTCCTTCACTTGGACAAAGCTTGGAGACTCTTCATCTCCTCTAGCGATCACACAGGGGTATCTTCAAATTCTCTAGCAGACACCATCAATGGTTTCTGGAAGTTTCACTATGTCGTGCATCAGTAGCCCTCCAATCAACACTTGATCTGACAGTTCATATTACATCGCAATTTCACCTATCGCGATATTGGGATTCCTGATGTCAATGATTTTTGACATGTCCAACTCTCAATCCCCAAAACTCCGACAAGGTGTCCATCTGCTGACGTCATACGTGGATTGACACGTGTTGAATATTGCCACATGTCACTCTGATTCATGACTTACATGTGCCTAAAATGTTGAATCAGTCTGACACTTGTCATTACCTGGTTGTGCCACGTGTTCCTAGATGACATGGTCTACTGACGTGAGTCAGGTCGACAGTCTAGATCACATCTTGATCTGACGGCTCAGATTACGCTGGGATTTTGTATATCGAGAAATCGCGATTCCTATTGCATTGTTTCTTTGACATTTCCAAAACGCGATCCTTGAAACTTCGATCAACGGTTCAGATGTGATCTTGATTTGACGGCTCATATTACGTCGAGTTTTTGTGAGCCCTCTACTCCTTGCACTTTTAAAGATCATGCAGGTTTTCCTTAATCCAATGGTGGTCGGACCCTGCGCTTGGATCTGACACCTCTAACTTCAATTAGCCCTCCGGTTAAGCTCATGGTCCACTTGACCTTCTCCTATATGACCGCATCCAAACCTCCTCATCGAGGTTTCAGACTTTCCAATGTCGAAACATGTATGTCCTCAGGATTCGCGATCCCTCAAATCCCGACGTGCTCTTTACGCACTAGCTCTCCTGGCTAGGCTCCTGGTCGATATGACCATTATCCCTGTGACTGCAATCTTACCACTCGTCGAGGTTTCAAGTTTTTCAATGCCGCAATGCATTGGCTCATGGGATTCTTGATATGTGAAACCCTGATGAGTCATCCCTCCTTTCGGGATTTCACCTTGGCTTTTCTCAATGGTAAACCTCGTGCATCTCCTGTCCGATCTGACGGCTGACGGGATTTCTGAATGAGATCCAATGACTGTCGATATCTCCCTTCTGTAGGCTTATCCTAAGCTCCTCCTGGACGTAGAAACCAATGGTCCAGATCTTCTTCTTCAGCCGATTTGACGGCCACTGTGCTCCCTCCTAATATTTGCACACTTTCCTCCCAACCTTGGGAGAATTACAAGTTCTCAAGGGCCTCGACCTTTGTCTTCCTTCTCCTCTGCGAACTCCTGTACCTTGAGCTTTGCTGCACGCGTTCTCCTCGACGCTGTTCTTCCTGAGCTTTCACTTTCGAATCCCTAAGGGATTCTTGGACTTATGTGCCTTTGCAAAGTCTTCACATGCACACTCTGATCCTGCCATCTTCACTATTGTACTTGCCATCAATGACAAGCATACGCTACTTGTTAGACATTTGCCAACAATCTCCCCCTTTGGCATTGATGGCAACTAAGGCACCCGAATTCGTTTCTCCCCCTTTGACATCAATGTCAAAGAAGAGACATGCTCCCCCTGAGCTATTGCA
>JZKD02S1678799.1:746027-759022 GCA_000966675.3 Picea glauca | reverse complement strand
TGTTAATGAGTTTGTCCCACATTTCTTTGGCAGTTCCTAGGTGCATAACTTTTACGAATTCTGCTTCTGCAAGCCCACTCAAGATATCATTCATGGCCTTAGCGTTGAAGCTAAATTCTAGTTTGTCATCCTTATTAGCTAGCACTATTGGCTTTACATAACCAGTATCTACCACATCCCAAACATCTACACCTAAATCCATGATGTAGGTTCTCATTCTAACTTTCCAGAAGGCAAAGTTTGTTCCATTGAATAGAGGGGCCTTATTGGTTGAATTTCCTTCATGGCTTGACATGTTTAAGCTCTAGGATCTACCCTTAGATAAAAGGGGCCATCTCTGATACCAATTGTTAGACAATTGAGAGGGGGGGTGAATTAGTTGTTACCGTGCTTAAACAATTATGGTTCTTTTAAACTCTTTGTAGAGACACTAAATGATGATCACAATAATGTAGGGAAATAAACAATGACACTTTCAGCATCATTCACATATATGAGAAACATAGAGACAAATATTTCTCGAGGAAACCCATGCAGGGTAAAAACCTCTTTTTCTTTATATGATAAGTAATGGTTACAATCTTTACAGTATCATACATATGAGCACCTACTTGTAATGAGGCTACAACCTCAATTTTGCAAGCTGCAACTTGCTGAGAGAACCAACTCTCTATTTTCTCTAGCACCCACTAGAAGGAAGCACCAACTCCCTGGTTTCTCTAGCACCAACTTGACGGAAGCACCAACTCCCTGTGTTGAAGAACCCACCTGAACCTTTGAGGACACCAGTCCTCCCTAGATTTGTTACCCATAATTTTGGTCGTCATGATGATGTATTAATGATGGTGTACTCAGGCTCTTCATTAGAATTTTCTCCTGAGAAAAGTTACTTTCATCTCTTTTAAAAAATCACATTTTGGAGGAAGGTTTGCAAGTTGCCAATACATTTTCCTACGAGAATGCATGATTCTCGCAGGCTTCCTTAAGACAGAGTGTGAGAAGGTCACACTATGTTTAACTACTACGGTGCAAACTCTTTCTAAAGAAGGAAAAAAGATGAATTCTCGAAGATTCTAGAAGGGAATCTTCTAGAAGGATGAGATGGCATTCGAATGATTATCTAAGTACTGGATTTCCTGATATTTTGGGATCATTCTTATCCAAGCAACTAATTCATTCTCTCCTATATATTGAGGGGATTCTCATGGAAAAGGTTGGAAGCAAACAAGGTTAAGTGAGACATTGGAGAATTGGTGAAAGATTGTATGAAGGACCGAAGCTACAACAACTTGGGAACTCTAGCAAGTTTATCAAAGGTGGTTGATCTTCTTCATGCAAGTGAGCAAGTGTGTGTGTTAGAGCTAAGGGCCATCGAAAGGAAGTTTGTAACATCAAGGCTCAGGTTGTAATATTTACTTTCCATCAATATGATACAGTAATGTGTCCCTTTCCCATAAAGTTAGTTCTACTTTATTGTATAACTCCTTGATCATATACATAGATTGACTGTTGAATAGATTGTGCTTTCTTCACTTTGGTTGGTTTGTATTGTTTTTATCTTGACTGTACGAGAGCACTAGAGCAAAGCAGGAGCAACAAAGATCAAAGGAAGTGATCATAAGGTATGTTATTTAATCGTGTCTCCTAGTACATTCAATAGTTAAAATCTAGGGAAAGAGTATCATTTTGTCTTGCATTGTTCTAGATCCAAGTGGATCTAGGGAGATCGTTTTGTGTCTGCAATTATGGATTTATCCAATAACAAAACTGGCGACTCCACTGGGGAATAATCCCATTTTCTTGGTGGATTTTTTTGTTTTTCTGTGGCCATTTTCTCTGGTTTCATTTTTCTCCTGTCCTATCAGTCTCCGAGTCTTCAGGATATCCTAATAGACCTTCTAAGTCCAGAAGATTTTTTGAATTTTACCTCATTTTTCAAATTTTTGGATATGTTCAGGAATTCTTGCACTGCACTTCATTGCAACCTACGAGAATTGGTAAGGTTCACACCCTGCTTATAGGGTTCAGTGCGAGGTTCTCACACCTTGCTCAAAGGTCACCTGCGAGAATCAATGATTCTCACACTGTGTAATATTGCTTACCTGCGAACATTCTTCTTCAAAATTTTGAATTTGAGTTTTGATTTTTCTGACTGCCCAGATCAGTTGGAATACCTCTTATGGGTTTCTTAGACCTCTGATTGATATACTTATTGCTTTAGTTTGCATGAATGAACAGTCTTAGGGTTTCAAGGATTTTCTTGTCCTTTGTGTCTTGACTTTCATTTCTTGACTCTTCTTGGCAAAACCATTCTCTCTGACTTTAGATTCTGAGTGTGTTTGATTAGTTGAGAACCAGTGATTGGTTGAAAGTTGAGTACTTGGTTTTTCTCATTTGCTTATTGGTTTGAAAGAACATTTTCATTTGCATTGAGAAGATTCATTG
Organism: Picea glauca; assembly: GCA_000966675.3. Taxonomy (NCBI): domain Eukaryota; kingdom Viridiplantae; phylum Streptophyta; class Pinopsida; order Pinales; family Pinaceae; genus Picea; species Picea glauca. The sequence goes on along the minus strand of JZKD02S1678799.1, from coordinate 756,577 downwards.
GTTTACTCTTTATTTTTTGCTTTCATTGAAAGAGTTGATTGGGTTGTTATTGCTTGATTCTTTATGATTTGATTTTTGGCTCTCTCGTTGGTATAGTGAGGGTTCTTTTTGGAAAGTGAACAACTAGATTTTCTTTAAAAAAAAAAATTGTTTTTACAAAACATTGAAAATCAAAATTATTGAGATTGTTGAAGTATTTAAAAAGACACAAAAGCGAATTTTCATTTGACATATGATTGTTTGTGTTGGCATTTGAAAAGGAAATTTTTCATTATATTTCAGAGTTGATCTGGAAAACTTCTTCTCTCTCCCATACATAGGATTCATTGAATGAAATGTTGTCTTTTTCATTATCATCCTTGCATTGTTGGGTCAGAGTCATACAACATAAGTTTCACTTCCGTTACCTTTGAGTAAACAATAGCTCTTAAAAACACTGCGTAATCATAAAATTTATCTAGTAACTCTTTTCTAGGGCTCTTTTACACCAACATTTAGTTAGGCTAGTGCTTTAGAGTAGGAAGAGAGATACACTCTCCAAAAGCTAAAAACACACAATAGCATCTTGAGTTAGGGAGTGTTAAATTCCATTTGCAACATATTGTCCTGGGAAGCCCTTCTAATACAGGGGTCAAGCACTAGGTCGCATTGATGTTGGCAGAGTTACTCACCTTGCTTTGTTGACATCAGTGTAGATATTGCACGTATTACGGGGGTCACTCGGAGGTATATCCACAATGATGAGTGGAAGCCTTTTGAGTTGATTTCACGCTAGATACCCTGCCCTTGCGTGTGGATCGGACTATTGAATGTTCCGCTAGGATTTAGTGTTGTTTGTGGTGACCTTAGTGGCCTATCTCTCTAGGTTCTTACCCAAGGTGACTGTGGAGGGGAAACTCTTCACGGTACCTGGAATTGACGTTGATCAAACTCACTCGGGCTCCTTGGAGGGTATACCCATGATTATGTGTGGGAGATTGCACCAGGGTGTAAGTCCGTTAAGAAGGTCGTCAGCGTAACTTTTCCACCCTAGCCCTGCCCCTTCTCATCTCGTTGTTGCGATGTTGGATTTCATCACCAAATAGTGGCTTCGAAATTAGAAGGTCTTGTTTGCTTGGTGATTGCTTCCTAGATTTTGTTTACTAGCGCGTGTTGTTTGTTTCTTGAAGTTGACCATAGGAATTTCTTTGCGGAGCTTGTTACTCGTTTACAATAGCTCCCCCACGTCGTTCACATAGAATGTAGGGTTTATCTCCAGGGCATATGGACGGTTCAAAACCCTTGCCTACAGCTACACCTGAGGGATATCCTCAGCAAGGTGAAGCAACAGTTGTCACCATGCCACAAGTGGAATCAATTGAATCTCTAGAACCTTTTCGAATTACCAATACTAGAGAGGGATTTCGACTTTGCCATGGTGAATGACCTTTTGTGCGATTAAATTCTTCCGGGGAATTAGTTGTTACTTCTTCTGGATCACCCGTTGGGCCTTTTCCCGGTGTCGAAGGCCAAGATCCTTTTTATTCTACAGGTGATTTCTGCAGGACTCTTTTTAGTCCTGGTTCACCTGTGGTCTCTGAAATCAACCCTCCAGTGTTTTCTGAGACAGAGACTGTACCGGTGAATACAACTTATCACTTTGTTCTCCCTGACGAGATGGCCCATCTCTCGAATACTACGAGTGTCCCAACCGGGTTCACTACAACTGGACTTCCTCCTATAAATACCCAACGAACGCCCAATGTTACTCCTACATTTCCACTTGGCTACCATGCGTTGAATGCTTCCAATCAAACACCTCTGCAAACCCCTTCTGGTACTCCAAGTGGTCCTTCTTTTCCTGGGCACCCTATTTCCGGTTTCATTCCGACACTCCCTCAATTTCCTTCTGGAAATCCTAATCCTAGTGGCACTATCCCGTCCGTTCCACCAAACTTGCAGATTCCCGTTGGTGGACAAGGTGGTACAATTCAATTTCCTCTTACCGGACACAATCCAATTACTACACAACCTACACTTGGCACACAAATTCTGGTTGGAACTCTACCTACGATAGGGGGACCAACCCCACCTTTTAGACAAAATATACCTCTTGCTTTGGCCCAATATTGGACTCAAATGCTACAAAATCTTCCTCAAACGACTGGGGGGAAACAAACTGCCCCTAATATCGGCCAACCATATCCAGGTATAACTAATCCTATTTGGGGTCAGTGTCAAAATTCTCAACCTCAAGTCCCTACTCAAACTCAAGGTTACAATCCTTGGAACTACTATCCTCTCCAACCACCACCGAATCAGCTGGGGTCTTCCCATTATGGGAAGACTGCATACGGGCCTACTGGTTTGCCAACAGGACTTCCACTCCAAAGTCACCAGTACCTGCAGGTGAATCGACAGTTACCTTTTCTTGCTACTTTGGATTTGCCAGATTTGTCTAGGATTCTAAATGATCCTATTTGTCACTCTCCCCAAAGGCCTGCTATTCCATCCAAGCTTCCATCAGACATTCCTAAATTCAACGTCAAAGTGGGAGAGGACCCAAACAATCACGTTATGACTTTTCACTTATGGTGTTTATCCAACTCATTGATGGATGACTCTATTTGTTTACGTCTTTTTCAACGAAACCTTACTGGTTCTGCGGCGAAGTGGTATATTGAATTGCCACGAGGTTTCTTCTCTGATTTCAACACCCTAGCTATGGCTTTTCTTACACATTACCAGTTACCAATCCATTATGATACTGGGACTGAGATTTTGACTTCCTTTAAACAGACTAAAGGCACTCATATATCGGATCATATCCATGAGTGGCGAAGGAGACGACGTCTCATTAAACTTGAACTCCCTGATCAGTTACTGGCAGAATCGTTTACGAAATCCTTTGTGAACGAAATTGGTAAGGACATTTCCATGGGTGGTGTTGTCACAGAAGAGCAGGTTATAATTCGTGCTCAATATATTGATCTTGTTTATTCGCAAACGGGAACACTTTACGATTTGCTACCTGAATTACCTCGTCCTGGTACTTCCAGCACTTCAACTACTCCAGCTGCCTTGCATGCAGCTGACGGTGTGATTGGTACTGCCCAAGCCCATTCACATTTTGTTTCAAGTACAACCCCTAAATCTACTTCTTCTAATGTTCAAAATGATCTGTCTCCTGCCACTTCCACCGGTAAAACTTCTAAGGTGAATGCCGTTCAATCTACCCCAACTGGTAAAAATAAATCAAAGAAAGGGAGAGGCAGAATAAGGAGGGAAAAAATAATAATCAAATAGAGCAAACTAAAATCCCTCATGTTGAATATCGGGATAAGCGCAAACTATGATGCCCTTGCCTTATCTGTGGTGATGATCACTACACGAAGGATTTCCCACGACGTGCCTAGTTTACTAAGTTTCTTCAAGGAGCGCCAAAACCATCTACGCCAACAGTCTTGTCCCAACCCTTCCCGTCTCAACAACAGGCTCAGTTGGTCATCCATGACCAACCATATACTTCTACAACATCATATGTTTTGATGTGTACCAGTGATTCTAAGCCAAACAACCTTTCACTCACGACTAGAGACAAATATTATTCTCTGTCTAAGGAGAAGGTTGACGATTTACCCCCTACTTTGGTACAACCCTCTCCACCGACTCCACCTACAAATGGTCCTCTTCATCTCGAACGACCGAGCCTTGATACAATTCTATGACCACCCCCAAAAGGTGTCATTAGGAAATCAACTTTCAATCCTCATGCTCGTGCGGCCTAGAACTACAACATTGTTGAAGATCTGGCCCAGGCACCTTCAACGATGTCAGCCCTTGAAGTCCTTCAGTCTTGTTCTGCACAATGGAAGGCACTGTTGAAAGCTATAGGTGGCATTGATCCAACCGATATGAATTTAATAGTCCTTGACTTGGAAGATCATATTCCAAGGTTACCCCCTCAGCTTGCATTCCAGATACAAGTGGTTGTCTCTAACAAGAACATTTGCGGAACTGTTATCGATGAGGGTGCCTCTACATGTGTAATGTCTTTTGCTTGTTGGAAAGCCATTGGCTCTCCTCCTTTAAATGAATCCCAAAATACTCTGAAAGCCTTCAATGGCTCTGGTTTTAAGCCTTATGGTGTTCTTCCATCATTGCCCGTTACACTAGAAGGTAAGATGGTTCAAGTTTAAGTGGAAGTCTTCGATGCTCCCCTTGATTATAATCTTCTACTTGGTCATAGCTGGATCGATTCGATGCGTGCGGTTGTCTCAACACTTTTCCATGAAGTACATTTTCCTCATCAAGGAAAGGTAGTTACTGTTGACCAACTTGCCTTCTTCAATTCCGATACTCATACTGGAAACGTGCCATTTATAGCTAAAACCCCACCGGGTTACGAGAATGTTGGTGTAGGCCTTTTAAAAGACTCTTCGTTAATGGGTACTTTCCCTATTCCACCGCTCGATGTTCCACGCCCGTCAGTTTCTTCTATCAACATGATCTCCACCGTACCTCATGAACTTCCTGTGTCTTCCGACCCTTGGATAGTCCCTAATCCTGGAGATCACACTCGTTTCAGCAACGTCATGCCATTAAGTCCGGTTGAATCTATTTATCAGGACATTCAATCGGCAACACCTTCTACCCCCTCTCTTGATGAGTTGTCTCCAGATCCTTTCCATGTCATCTTTCCCACTGACGAGATGATCATGTCCGTCATGGAGGACACCCCTTGGGACAATGGGCATCATCGTTCCATACTCTTTCTGGAACAACACACTCTCGAGAACTACCAATGGATTTCGACTCCGTCGACCGTTGTTGTCATATTTACCGTTCCCGGATCTACACATGATGTGTTTGCCGAAGGGAACCTCAGTAATATCTCTCCCACGATTCCCGTTGACATATCCATTAAACCTGGGATAGGTGAAAATGTTTATATTGGATCTTCGTGTTCTCTGGATGAAATCGTCACCTATACATCTCTGTTCAAAGAATTTCGCGACATCTTCGCCTGGAGCTACGAAGAGATGATAGGTATCGACCTTGCTATTGTTGTACATGAGATTAAGACATACCCCAGAGCTAAACCTATCCGACAGCGCCTTCGTCCAGTCCACCCACGTAAAGCGGTAGTTATGAAGCTCAAGGTTGAAAAACTTCTTAAAGCTAGTTTTATTTATCTAGTGGCTCTGACAGAATGGGTTTCCAACCCTGTTCCAATTGATAAGAAAGGTGGCAGTATTCGTGTATGTGTTGATTATAGGGATATTAACAAAGCCCGTCCAAAAGACAACTTTCCAACCCCTTTCGTCGACCAGATTGTCGATGACTATGCCGTAAGTGAAATATTCTCTCTCATGGATGGTTTCTCTAGCTATAATCAAATTAACATCGCTCCCGAGGACCAACATAAAACCGCTTTTATTTGTCCTTGGGGTACTTTTGCCTATAGGAAACTTCTATTCGGTCTTAAGAACGCTGGTGCGACATTTCAACGTGCTATGTCTAATGATTTTCATGATATAAAGCATATCGTTCAACCCTATTTGGATGATTTACCAGCTCATTCTTTGCACCGAGTCGATCACCCCACTCATCTCCGAGCCATTTTCGTTTGTTGTCAGTTCTATCGTATCCGTTTAAATCCTCATAAATGCATTTTTTGCGTAGCATCTGACCGTCTTCTAGGTTTCATCGTTTCACGTCAAGGGATTCAGGTAGATCCTCTTAAGGTTGAGGTGATTCTTAATCTCCCTCCTCCTTCTACACTGCACCAGTTACAAAGTTTGTAGGGGAAAGAAAAATTTCTTCGTCGTTTCATCCCTAATTACACCGAGATTACTCATGGTTTTACGCGGCTACTAAAGAAAGATTCAGAGTTCGTCTGGGATACCGTTGCCAAAAATGCTTTTGAGGCTTTGAAGTTGTCCCTCACACGAGCTCCTCTTCTATTTCCTCCTGATTATAGTCATGATTATTTTCCTTATCTCGCTGCCTTAGAGTATACCATTGGTATGGTTCTCGTTCAAGAGGATGATGCACATGATGAACATGTTGTTTATTACTTGATTCGAAGTCTCACATCAACTGAAATCAAGTATCAACATGTTGAAAAACTGGATTTGGTTGCCGTTCAATCCGTTCAACGCTTTCGACATTATATTCTCTCCAGGAAACCTACAGTGATTTCTCATTGCAACCCTATGCAACACATTTTAACACGTCAATTGCTAGGGGGAAAATACTCCAAATGGATTGTTATACTCCAGGAGTTAGACTTGGAATTCGATCGTTCCATGTCTAAGAAATCCTTAGTTTTTGCTGAGTTGATATGTGATTTTCCTCACTCTGCCATGAAAAATGTAGCAGTAGATTCATTGCCCGATGAATCTCTTTTCCTTATTAGCACTGGCGATATTTGGTATGGGGATATCATTAGATATCTCCAAACCCAGACTTTCCGGCCTTCTTTGTCTAGTATTGAACTCCTACGCATACACTATCAAGATCGTCAATACATTATCCTCGGGGATACTCTTTACCATCGGGGAATTGAATTTTTTTTTCGACGTTGTCTGACGTTTGACGAAGTTGAGAAAGCTATGAATGACTGCCATTCTGGAGCATGTGGTGGTCATATGTCTGGGTATGCTACTGCCCAGAAGATCCTATGCGCAGGGTATTTTTGGACTTCCTTGTTCAACGACTGCATTACTTCCGTTCAGAAATGCCATGCCTACCAAACCTATAATCAGAAAATTTGGTCACATCCTGCTCCTCTTCATCCTGTGGTCTCAGTTGGTCCTTTTGTGAAATGGGGCATTGATTTCATGACATGTCACCCTCACTCGACCGGGGGGCATGGTTACATCATTGTAGATGTTGATTACTTTACAAAATGGGCCGAGGCGATGCTGACATTCGATAATACTAGAAAGACTGCAACGTTGGTTCTTTTTAACCATGTTATAGCTCGTTTTGGTGTTCCCCAAGCTATCGTTACTGATCATGATAGTCATTTTAGGAATTTTATGATGTTTGAACTTACGAAAAAGTTGGGTCTTCATCATGATAACTCAACACCCTATTATCCGCAAGCCAATGGCCAGGTTGAAGCAATCAACAAAGTTCTTATAACTATGCTTCGACAGATGATAGGAATTCATAAAACAAGTTGGCATACGATGTTGTTTTCGGCATTGTGGGCATATTGGACATCTGTCAAATCCGCTACTAGGTTTACGCCCTTTCGATTAGTCTATGGTGTGGAAGCCATTCTTTCTATAGAATGTGAGATACCCTCTCTGAAGCTAGTTGTCGAACTCTTACCCAATACTTCTGCTGAAGAAGAACGTCTATTGTATTTGATGCGATTAGATGAAACTCGACGAGACACCACTCTATTAATAGAAGCCCAGAAGAAATGTGTCAAGGTGCAGTATGACAAGCATGTCAAGCCTCGCGTTTTCTCTGAAGGTGATCTTGTTCTTCTTTATGAACAGGATCGAGATGTGTTAGGAGCTGGGAAATTCGAACCAATGTGGCAAGGTCCTTATGTTGTTCGCCGAGTTTTGGAAAAAGGAGCATATGAGCTGGTCGATTACGATGGTATCCCTTTGAGTGAACCCAGGAATGGGTTGTACTTGAAGAAGTACTACGCATAAATCATTTGTGCACAAGTACTTGTATTTTATGTATCATACTTTATGTGTGTTACTTTAGTTTTCTTTTGATGTTATCTGGTTTCTACCCTTATGTGACGTTGTGTTTGATTGTCAGATGTCGGAGTCTTCGCTACCCTATATTGGCTTTGCTGATGGTGCTAGTTGTAGTACTTGGAATCTAGCTTCCGCTACGTGGGCAATCTATGCCCCAACAAACGAACTTATATCTTTACGAGGTGTATGTCTTGGTTGTGCAACCAACAACATTGCAGAGTATAGTGCCGTCATTGAATTATTAGTTGATGCTATCTCACTTGGAATTCATCATTTGGTCGTGCGACTTGACTCGCAGCTTGTAGTACTACAACTAAGTAATATCTACTCTATTCAAAGTCCTACTTTGTTACGGGTGTATTTGTGAATTCGCCTCTTGGAACGTTATTTTGATCACATTGAATATCATCATATTCCTAGATGTCTTAATACACTAACAGATGCATTGGCTAATTATGTATTGGACATACATTTGAACCATTTATAAATCAAACACATTAAAATTCACACAGTTTAAAGTAAACCGGTAGAAGCCATCTGTATATATAACGATCAAAAGAGTTTGTTTTTTACAAAAAGTTTTTTCGAAGACCAAAATATCAAAATTTGAAGCTCATAGCTTCTACAAAGCGACGTCACGGATGACATTCACGGTAACACACGACTGCCCTAGAAACCCTACAGAGCAGTCAACCCATCGTTGCTGATACCCCTACAGTGAGACGCTAATCACGTCGTGGAACCTCTTCTAGAGTCATATCTGGAATGTCTGATGTCAGGCCCTCTAAATTCTGTTCCACCACCTGATAATCTTTAGCATAGTGTGGTGCTGCTGCTACTACCTCTCCTCGTCATTGGATAGGAGAGGTGCCAGGAGGTCTATACAGTCCAACATTTGTGTTATCAACAAACATTTTGTGTTATTCTTTAAATAAATATATAAAACAAAAACATTTGAATATGATAAAAAATTCAAAAACATTTAAAAAAGAGAAAATGCATGTACTTCTTACCGAGGTCTCCCCACTGAGCGTCCTCAGGCAGTGCTAAATCCATATCTCCTTAGAAATCCAACCCGGCATAAGCGTAGTCATCGACCATCAACATCTGGTTTCGAAGCCAGTCAAAGAAAATATCGTCGTACTTGACGATTGGTCCTGCCACATGCTGGGCCATGAGCCCACACCATCTAAGCATCCTTTGATCCCTAGGACCCGGTAGGTTCCACTCAACCTGTAGTCTAAATACGGGGACCCTCTCAAGGAAGAAGGAAACTAGTAAAGATCCATACCCAAATTGTTTCAATTCACCCCGCCTGCATTTGGTTAATTTCCTTTTGATACTGCGAAGCACAACATCTGCCCAGTTGAATACTCGAGGCTCAGTACACTCGATGGCGTACTGGAAGTAGCTCTATAATGCCATATGAGGAGAAGAAATCCCAACCATCTGAGCTATCATGAAAAGGATAGTGCGAAGGGTCAAGTCTTGTACCCCCCAGATAGCCACTTTTCCTTTTTTCCTTTCAGCCTCAGGTACACAGTATTGATTGCAGTACTCACTCATTTTTAGCCCGCCACCTCTACTACCGATCAGGCTGACATAGTACCCCCGTCGGGATAATCCGGTCAAAAAGTATATGTCCTCAATGTCTATGGACAATGTGTGAGCTCCTACATTGAAAACCTGCTGATATGGGTCCCACATACGGACCAGGTACTCTAGTAGTCTAACTTGGGCCCTCATGCCCGGGATGCGGAAGTATTTCAAAAGCCCACAATCTCTCAATGCAAATATGGTAGGAGGATGATTCTCAGCCATTACATTATCCTCCTCATGTTCTCTTTCATGCCACTCAAGCACCATGTTTATAGCTATTTATCTACACAAGGAACATAAAAGGAGGATTAATAGCTTTTTCATGCTTTAGAGTTTTTTCATTTGGCTAAAAATTTAAACTTTTTTTGGGTTCTGCGGTTCTCGCAGGTGCCTCATTTGCACAGTGTGAACACCTCGAAGGTGACTCAAGGCTCACTTGAGAGAACGCATCATTCTCGCAGGCCCTGTATGGGATGCCTGCGAGAATGCCTATGTGCATGTAGGGTTCAAAAAACAACTTGAAATTAAAAAATTAACCAATGAAATAAAAAATTTAAACCATGAAAATGACAAGGATGAAGAGATTACCTTAATGCTGCAGACGGCTCGTTGAATGTTCTCTTGTAGCTCCCACAAATCGACACCAAATTCGGAGGGTAAAAAGGGGGTTTTGGAGCTCAATAGTGGAAATGTGAAATGATATGGTAAAAATGATTATTTACTCATTTGATTTACTTTTTACTATGTCATTTTGGGTTTTTATGCTTATTTATTGTTTAAACCTAATCCCTAATATCAAGATGAGTGTGATGAATTGTAGTCATAATAACATTGATGATTACATACAAGGATATGGACATATTTTTCTTCGTTATGGTGTGTTTTTGATTGTTTTTCATGGTTTTTACATAAAACCTCAAGCGTCGTCTTTGTCCGTTCTTGCGCTCGTGAAAAATATAAGAACGTGATCGAGCATAGTTTTATCACTTTTTCGGGCTCAATAAGGTTATATGAAAAAGGAACCCCCCTAGAGTTCTCTTTAAGCTCTTTTCAGACTCTCTAAACATGAAAAGATCGCCGAGCGACCTTGCTATTTTCACGCTCAATAAAGTATTTGAAGTACACGTCTGGTGAGCAATAATTTCTCTCTTTTTCGGTCTCATCCAGACTATTTTACGAAAAAGGAACTGAGAGAGTTCTCTTTTAAGTGTTTTTCCAAACTCTATAATCTTGAAAAAC
>JZKD02S1678799.1:714445-731474 GCA_000966675.3 Picea glauca | reverse complement strand
CCAAACGGAAGACAACCGAACATAGAACCCGGTTTACAAGATCAAACTAGTATTGCATTGAATCTGTTTAACACTATCTTGCAAACTGCAACAAATCGAACTGAGTTAGAACGATATTGGGCTTCAATTGAACACGATATAACCATCCAAGAACAAAGACAAGAAAGACAGAGACAGTTGAGAAACCGACTCTGATCTAGTTTCCCTTGTTTCATTGTTTAATAAGTGTTATCATTTTTTGGATGCCTAGACGGTGTGTTTTATAGCCTTAAAACACAAACTCTGGAACAACATGATTCTCCCTTTTTCAGTCCCCTTTCACCATGAGAAAGCTTGCTTATATAGCCTTGGATAGGCTTTAACCATTTGAGATATCCTTGGGGAAGTTGAGGATTTTCCTCCTTCAGTTTAGGATCTACCCTAAGATCATGGTTGGACTAGGAATTCAAATCCAACTTCCTTCTAAGAATGAAAGGATCCTTCCCCCATTCATCTTAACAACTTAACTACTGCCCATAATAGGCAGTGCTCCGTCAAAAGGGCCATCAGAGCGCTGTAGCGCTCCCTAGTAAGCTTAAGGGGGGCGCCAACACTCCTAAAGGTAGGAGCGCTCCTAAAAAAGGGTTGATGCAGTTCTATAATGCTCCCTAATGGCTTATGGGGGGGTGCCAACAGTCCTAAGATAGCTATAAGGGAGTGCTCCCCTCCAAAAACTTAGTTTTTTGAGTGTTTTCAGATGGAAAAAGGTTCATGAGCCCAGTTAACCTTTCCTCCTCTTCCAAATCAAGTGTTTGACATGTGCCAAGTGTCCTCCTGATGTCATTTATAGGCATGACATAGGCATCATGGTAGTATACTTCCCTGACACTTGTGACACTTGTGAGAAAAATGCGACACTTGCGACCTTTGTAATGACGATACTTGCGGCACTATCAAAGTGAGTATTTTTGATGTGTAATAGTATGAACAACCCATAGCTTTTTTCAGTAAATCATTAAGAGACGCTGCTCTGAATTATAAAATAATGGATAAAAAAGATTTTTCCCTTGTGAAATCCATAAAGGATTTTAGAGTATATATTCTCCATTCCTACACTATCGCATATGTTCCGAACGCGGTAGTAAAATACATTTTGACCTAGGACAATCCAGACGGTCGAAGAGGAAAATGGATTGCTATGATTATGGAGTATGACATAGAGATTAAGCCTACTAAACTAATTAAAGTTCAAGGTTTAGCAAATTTAATGACTGAATCCAATTTCCATGCTCTTGATATTAATTTCTTAGCTGCAGTAGATGAACAATGTGAGAAGGCGACTCCAAGTGTGAAAGAGGTATTTTTGAACTCTCCGTGGTACGTAGACCTGATATTTTTTCTACATAACTTACAAGCTCCTCCTGGTCTGACCAAAACTAAGGCTAGGTTTTTGAAATTGAAAGCATTAAAATTTTTCATTCTAGAAGGCAATCTATATTGGAAGGATCCTGGGGGTATTTTGTTGAACTATTTCTTAAAAGATGAAGCTGACAAAGTATTGCAGAATTTTCATGCAGGACATTGTGGTGGTCATCTGAGTTGGAATACCACAACTAATAAAATCCTCAGATCTAGGTTCTATTGGCCTACGCTGTTCAATGATGTGCATCAAAAAGTGACTTTGTGTCATAAATGCCAGGTGTTCGAGGGCAAAAAGAAGCTCCTTCCTTTGCCCTTGAAACCAATCTCTGTTGAAGCTCATTTTCAGTAATGGGGATTAGACTTTATCAGAGAAATACATCCCCCTTCTTCGGGCCAACACAGGTGGATTCTTACAGCTACAGACTATTTCACAAAATGGATCGAAGCGGTACCAAGCAGCAAAGCTATTGATTCTGTTATTATTAAATTTATAGAAAATAATATCTTGTCCCGTTTTGGTTGTCCTAGAAAGATTATAACTGAAAATGCAGTTGCTTTCCGATCTAAGAAGCTCATAGACTTTTGCAACCAGTATCATATTGGTTTGGGACATTCCACAACTTATTATCCTCAGGGGAATGGGTTGGCTGAGTCATCCAATAAGACCCTGGTAAACATTATCAAGAAGACGTTGCAAGAAAACAAAAAGCCATGGCAGAACAAGCTGGTGTTCGCACTATGGGCCGACAGTCTGACCACCAAGAGGTCAATTAGTATGTCACCATATCAGCTGGTCTATGGAACTGAAGCATTTTTTCCCACTTCCTTAGGAGTTCCTGTCATGAAATTGCTGCAAGACATGCAAGCCGAGCCGAACGACTCCCAAATAAGGATAAACTAGATGATCCACTTGCAGCAGTCCAGAGAATAAGTATACAACAAGAATAAAGTTATCCAAGAGAGAATTAAAAAGATCTTCAAGAAAAGAACTAAAGAAGATGATTTTGAGTTAGGTGACTTAGTTCTGAGATGGGATGCCCAAAATGAAGACAAGGCAAAGCACGACAAATTTTTCAGCCTATGGAAAGGACCATACACGATTCAAGCATTTAGGGGAAATAATGCCTTCTTTCTCAACAACAGTGATGGGACAAATCTGCCAGGAGGACCTGTAAATGGCAGAATGTTGAAGCACTATTTACCTCCTCAGTAGGGACCTGAAGTCACACTTTTCCATTGTATAAACCATTTTCTTTTTGTCTACAATTTTTTGAGAGAATAACTTTGATCATATGGTTGAAACCCATAGAGAAGGCCCTAAGCCACTGAACATTGTCTTCAAATTTTCAAAAATAAAACCAATCAGAGCAACAAAGACAACTATGTAAAAAGTTTTCCAGAACACCAGGAATGAGGATTCTTGGCACTTCACAAGGGGAGTACCATCCCCATGTGGAGCCACTATTATAAACCTATAATTTATAGGATCAACTGGTGACTGAAATGTTATCTCTCTAATGTTTTTGTTTGTCAAATGATTTTTCATTTTGCAAATAATTTAAAGAAAAGAAAAGAAAAGAAAAAGAGAAAGAAAGAAAAAGAATAAAAGAGGGCATAAAAGAAATTCAAATCGAGCCCCATGCAATAACAATGATTTGGTCCATACAGTTTAAGCATGGCCAAGTGCTTTTGAATTGATATTATTGTCTTTTCTGCTATTCATCATTTTTTACTGCTAAAGAATCCAACGAATGCATTATCTCGCCCTGTGAAAAGAATCTTTTGTTTTTTGGTTTAGATTTTTATCTCATAATACAGACCCCATAGCCCAATGGATGTGTAAAGGTTTTTTCAACCAACTTTATGAAAACGACAACAAACAAATCAAACTTATTTTATTCAACTAGCCTAATATCTTAAATTTGAAACATGTCTAAATCATACAGAGAGATCCCTCTCTGAAGCTGGTAGGGCTAGATTTCAATTTCAAAGTGGTTGGAGAAAGTTACCTCTGGTAGATTTCCTCTTCTTTAACAACCTCTAGAAATTTATAGAGCGATAACAAGAGGGAGAGTAGGATCGACTAATGTTGGACTTGGATCGACCAATGGTGGACTTGGATCGACTACTTTGGCACTCTTAAGATGAAGGGTGGGACTGACCAAGGAAGGGACTCAATCAGTCACTTTGGCACTTATCAAGGGAGGAGTGGGATCGACTGATGGTGGAACCAGATCGACCACTTTGGTGTCACCCTCTATCGGGAGAGTGGGATCAACCAAGTATGAAAAAGGATCAACCACTTGGGTTACACTCTTTTGATGAAGAGTGGGGTTGATCGATGACTGAACTGGATCAACTACTGGGGCTTGTGGTTCAATCGAGGAGGAAACTAGATTGACCATCTGATCAACTAGATTGACTGGAGATGGAACCAGATTGACCATTCCATCAACTAACAATGGGTTGGGGGAAAGATTACGATAACCTTTTGGAAGTTGAAGTTTTTCCAAAAGCGAAGAAGCCTCGTCCATACGAGGATAAAGGTGAAAGTAATGATCACCTTTCCATAACATGCAAGAGAACTTGATATTTTTCTTCGTCTTACCAACCTTAACATCACTAGTTGACGGGGTATCATCGACATTATCGACAAAGGCTGATGACGTGGAGGACCACATTTCTAAGACCTGGATAATACCGGTGAAATCCCTCAGAAAGTAGTCACCCTTACAAAGGCTGCAAGGGAATTTGGGTTTCATATTCTTCATTTTAATCTTGTTGACCTCATCAACACTCCCAGTACTATTAACAGTAGCTGGTTGCTTGGATCCAACATCTGATGTTGTTGGGGTCTTGGTCCTTTTTGGGCTCTTCTTCTTATTCTCTTTCCGTTTCTTCTTCTTATGATCAACCTGGCTACTTGATTTAGAGATTTCACTAGGCGAAGAAGGAGAAATGGAAGGATACTTAATGGGCGAAGAAGGAGAAAAGTCGATGTGAGATTGATGTGTGGGTGGTGTACTAACATCTAAAGTATTAGGTTCAGCTGAAACATTGGGAGGATTCAAGATCACCAGAGTGGGGAACAACCAAGCTGGTAATCCGATGGTGAGTCCCGGAAGACTCAGTGTGGCAATGTACAGAGGACCAAAGTTTCCAAACAAAGGAAAGGTATAAGGTTCCCCAAGAGAAGAGGTTCCTCCATTGGTACTCGCGATATTCGATTCCATTAACACTAACTCGACCTAAGGTCCACTAAGTAAAAATGAACAACACACGCTATGAATCTGAGAAGCAAACAATCAAACGAAACCTTCCCATGATGAAACCACTAGTTAGTGATGAAATCCAACGTCACGAGATCAAAATAGGAAGGGGCGGGGATAGAGAGGGTGGATCAGTTACATCGGTGACCTGCTTAATGGACTTACGCCTTGGTGCAATCTTCCACATAGTAATTGTGGATTTACCCTCCAAGGAGCCCGAGTGAGTTTGACCATCATCTGTTCTAGGTAGAGTGAGACTTCCCTTCACCGTCACGTTATGTAAGACCCTAAAGATTGTGGCTGCTAAGGTCACCAAATCGCAGTCATCCCCTGGGAGGGTACAGTCGACAGTCTGATCCGAAACGTATGGGCAGAATAACAAGTCTAAAATCAACCCGAGAGGCTCCCACACATAATCGTGGGTATACCTTCAAGTGACCCCCAATATATGATATGACCACTACAAACAGTTGAACCACAGAGGGATAATCTCTGTAATTCACCCAAATGCGACCTCGTGTATAACCCCTGTGTGAGAGGGGGATCCCAGAAAGCCTATACGACAATTGGATTTCACTCTCCCTACCGCAAGATACTAAGTTTGTTTGATAGCTTTGGAAAGTTATCCTTTCAACCTATTCCAAATCCCTACACCTTAAACTAATGTAGGTTTGCTAACAAAGATGTAAAAAGTCTAATAAATTTTAGTTAAACATTGATTTTAGTGGTTGTTGTTTACTCAGAGGGTGTATGAAAGTGAAGACTAATGGAATGATGACTCAATTCCCCCAAAAATGCATAAAATATGATAAGCAATTGTTTCTTTTCAATGAATGCCTATTTAAGGGAGAGAGAAAGAGTCGTTTTCACTATCAAACACTAGTAAGGAATGTCCTCATTTAATTTGTTCTCAATCAAATCCAATGTAATTCTAAAACATTTCAGAAATTCCTCCTGATATGAAAACCAAAAACTAAGATGTATCTTTGTCATTTGTATGCGAATGATGATTAATTCAATGCAAAACTTCTCCTACCAACTACCCTTTTAGATCAAGGAGATTCAGACAAGCATAAGCAGATGTCGCACAAATGACACACCCTCTTGCTATGATTGAAACAAGATGCAAAAAGACAACAAAATATAACAAAGAAAATAAAAAATTTCACACAAAAGAAAGATGCTAAGAACAATGACCTCAAAGAACCATTGAGATGATTCTCATATTTTTTATGTCCTTCACTAGAGTTTCCACTTAGTCTGATAAGAGAGGAGAAAGCGATGGATTGATTCCAAGTTCTCAACAGGAGAAAAAACTCAAAATAAGGAAGAAGGTCACCAAATCTGAGCAGCAAAGTGCTTATTTCTCAGAAATCAAAGTGTCAAAGGTTAATAGGAAGAAGTACTGAAGCACAGAGAAGTTGAGCAAGGGAAAAAACAGGGTCTGAACCTTAGAAAAGACAATTCTAGAATGTGTTTTTTGCAAAGGAGAGGCTGGAACTCTGGTGTAAGGGACACCAGAGCATTATAACACTCATTTCTAATCAAAGGGGGAGCACCAACGCCCTACTAACATAGGCCCAAGAGCCAGAGTTCAAAAAACCAGAAAAAGTCAGAGAAACCCAAAACCTCAGTCAACTTTTGTCAATCAAGATGAATGTGATGGACTAAGGATTCAATGAGCATATGTAATCAAACATACAGGGTGAACAAGGTGTAAAATAATAAAGGGCAAGACAAGGTCTATGAGGAAAACCAAAACTAAAAGTTTCGATTTGATCCCCAGTGGAGTCGCCAATTTCTGTTGTAGAAAAATCTCCCTGCGGACAGGTAGATCTCCTCTTTAGAGCTAGACTCTTAACTCTAAGACAAAATACGCTTATCATGGACACTAACTTCCTTTTAGATCTAGATAAACTAATGTGTAAGGAGGAAGGAGAAAAATTACCCTTTTACCGGTGCTTGTCCCTGCACGGTCCGAGTTGAGCCCCAATCTTAAACTCCTCGATAAGCCCTTAGACAAACAAAGATACAACCAACTTCCTACTCTACCGAGATTAGTTCAAAATGGATTTATCTACTAGAGACAAGTTCATGTGAGATCAAACACAAACTAGAAAGAAACAGGCAAAGCATATTATATTAATGAGAACAAAGTGTCACTTACAGCCATAGATGTAGTGCAACAGCCTCACCAAGCTCTCCTTTTCCAAACCCTTGCTTAAACAGTTCACACGCCAAATGCTAATTCTTCCAAATGACATCTTCCTCATGAGATCATAAGTTAGATGCTTCACAACACTTTCCATTCACTGTATGTTGCCTATGAGATCATAGGTTTCATACCTCCAATCTTCCTCTCCCATGAGACCATAAGTTTGGTATCTCTAAAATATTCTTTCCCTCTCCTCCATGGAAATCCATCATTATATAGAATTTGGAGGATTAACCACCATGGAGAGGATCTCTCATCAGATCCACTAAGAAAGGGATCTCTAAGATATTTAGGGAGAAAATATCTCTTAAGTATTTTGGGGAGGGAATATCTCTCAAGGATTTTAAGGAGAAAACATTTCAACCATCCATGAGATCCTCCACCTTCCCTAAAAAATAGGAAACCAAATGTGAGGTGGATTCTCACACTTAATTACTTTCTTTTTCATGAATATTAATAATAATTCATATGCACTTGATTCTCACACTTAATCAATTCGTTTTCCATGAATATTAATAATAATTCATGTGTTCTTGGTATTTTGGCCTTCATATAATATATCCCTCCTCCATATTGACTAGGGATTGTGACATAGGCTATTCCATGGTGTCAAGGTGTATGCAACACTTATATGACACTTTACGACACTTAGGGCGAGGTACCTAGGTGTGAAAATTTCATGTGTAACAACGAAAATGAGAAATGATTCCTTCTGCACACTGTCCTCTCATGTATCTCAACTTGTTGAAGAACCTCAGCCTCAACAGGTTCTTGACATACTTCCACAAACTGAGTAACACGATGTCTCCAGCAATACAAGCAACTCACCAAGATGCAGATCCAACAAACGCTTTTCCATCTCCCTCGGGAAATCAACGCAATGGAAACCATTGCTTCCTAAGGAAGGAGGATTTATCCAGGTGTATATCAGTGGCCACCCACCTTTTCCGACTAGCTCAAAACAATTTTCTGGCAAATTTGACAATTTACTATTTTTAGCAGTTTTTAACTTTCGGGGCCATCTTGAGGGCCCAAATGAAGGTTTTTAGAGATAGGTCTTCTCAATGATTTCTGAAATCATTATTAAGCCTCTGAAATGAATCTCCTCTTTGATACATTTCCAACGAGCTATCATACACCTAAAACGAAGATCGTATGCAAAAGTTACGACCCCGAGAAGTTGATGTACTAACTTACCCAAACGGGGCCCACATGACTTTTGGTGCTTCGTCTCGTAGGGTTAGATTTTTGGATGTCTAGGACTCTTGGAATTCCTGGTTATTGTAAAAGGGCCCTCAGAGCCTCATTGTAATCATCATCTTGCGAATGCGAGTAGCCATCACATCTCTTCTCAGAGATAAGATGCCACCATTCTAGCGAGTCTTTCACAATGTATTTTTACAGTCACTGTACATTTCTTTCATTAATAGAAATGGTGTATTACTGTATATCTGTGTTTATGGTTGCATCTCTGATACATTTTTGTTATATTATTGAATATCTGCGATATCTTTGTGCGTTTCTTTATTATATCTCCAATCTCATTTCGTGCCAATAATAATCCAGATCACTAGTATCAGAGTAGGATGCTCTTGATCAATTTTTAGTGGATGTCCCTGACGAGGTCTAATTATAGAAAGTTGGGTCTCGATATTGTCTCTCTTGAATACAATCACTCTTGCACACCCAAGAAACACTCAATGGTGGAAGAAAAGAAAAATGACGGAGCAGACGATCCTATCAATCTGTTGCTTGAGCAAGCTCTCACGCAATAGAGGGACGAAATGATGGAGAATTTTGCCCACATCCTTAAAATCCTGCCGATAGAATCATGTGCATATTCATCAAGTAACCACTTTTGAGGCACCTCACATTTCAAGATACAAGTTAATTTTGATATTACTGTATTTGAAGGACAGATAGATGCAGAAACCCTAGAAAAATGGTTAACTCTGCTAGAAGGTTATTTCTCTGTTCACAATTTTTTTGACAAAGAAAAGATCACCTTCGCATTCCTTAAAGCTCTCCCTCATGACAAACATTGGTGGGAAACTTACTGGAAGAAAATTTCCACAGAGGAGTCTGGAATTTATGGGGCCGATCCCAATTGGGATTTTTTTGTGGATGCAGTAAAAGAACAATATTACCCTATTGGCAACTATGAGGACTAGTACATGAGATGGAACACACTACGGAAAGAGAGGGGCCAAGAAGTTCTGGAGTTCACCAATACCTTCCATACCTTGTGCACCAAGATGGGTATCAAAGACTTTGAGCGACCTTTGGTTCTGAAATACCATGGGGCTCTACACAGATACATCCATAATGAAATGGATTTTCTAGACATTTCATCACTCGGTGCTGCTTATCGATAAGTTGTTAAAATTGAGCATAAATTTAAGAAACAGAACAAACGAGAATTCGGGTCCGCAAATCCGCAACAACCAAATTATGACAAAGATGGCCCTAAGAAAACAGCCTCCCGAAAACCAGTCCAAGACATAGGAAAATAAGGGTCAGGGGAAGACAAAGAAGGACACCGAAAAATGGTGTGATTTCCACAAAAGCACCTGGCACAACACCGATGAATGTCGCTCAGAATAGTCATTGGTGGCCAAGATCAAAGACAAGGAGCCTAACCCTTATTCAGAATCCAATTCTGAAAATACTGGTAAGGGACAAATGATTGACGCAGACCCCACTGCTATTTTCATGACTGCAACAGTTCAACCAGAAGAACCAACATATCCTGAAGATGTGGAGTGCCTTTTTCATTCACAGATGTGGGTGAAGGAGACCCCGCTACATTTTATTGTTGATAGCGGAAGCCAGAAAAAAATCATCTCAGCAGAGGTCGTCAAACAGTTGGGATTGTTGACAACACCACACCCGCAACCATACAACATCGAGTGGCTTCGGCAAGGATGATATCTCCATGTCAGCCAACAATGTCGATTGTCATATTACATCCAACCCTTGAAGGATGAGGTAATATGTGATGTTTCCCCACTGGATATCTGTGATGTTCTTTTGGGCCAACCATATATGTGGAAGTGCCACGTATTTATGAGTCTCGACCCTGCAGTTTCATTGTTTCTCTGGGGGGTCATCTCTACAGAATACCAGAGGTAGTTCCAACTACTGTTCCACCTAAGAAGTTCTGCAAGGTAGTATCTCATACTGCAAAATTTAGCTTCTTCACATTTTGTTCAAAAGGAGAACAACAGGACACTGCAACCACTACAACCTCACCCCAAGCACCTTATATCCAACAGAAGCAAGTCAAAAAGGCTACAAAAAAGAGAAAAGATTCCTTCTGCACACTTTCCTCTCATGTATCTCAACTTGTTGAACAGACTCCTCGTCAACAGGTTCTTGACATACTTCCACAAAATGAACAACGCGATGTCTTCAACAATACAAGCAACTCACTAAGACGTAGATCAAGCAAACACTTTTACATCTCCCTTGGGAACTTAATGAAATGGATACCATTGCTTCCTAAGGATGGAGTATTGATCCAGGTGGATATCGGTGGCCACCCACGTTTTCCGACTTGCTCAAAACAATTTTCTGGCAAATTTGGCAATTTACTATTTTTAGCAATTTTAAACTTTCGGGGCCATTTTGAGGGCCGAAATGAAGGTTTTTTGAGATAGAGGTTCTCAATGATATTCAAAGGCATGAATAATCCCCCATAAGAATGAATCTCCCCATCGATACCTTTCCAATGAGCTATCATACGCCTAAAACGGAGATCGTATGCAAACGTTACGACCCCGGGAAGTTGATGTACTAACTTACGCAAACGGGGCCCACATGAATTTTGGTGCCTCATCTCCTAGGGTTAGGTTTTTTGATGTATAGGAATCTTGGCATTCCTATTTATTGTAAAAAGTCCCTCAGAGCCTCATTGTAATCATCTTCTTGCGAATGCGAGTAGCCGTCACATCTCTTCTCAAAGATAAGCTGCCACCAATCTAGCGAGTCTTTCACTCTGTATTTTTACAGTCTCTGTACATTTCTTTCATTAATAGAAATTGTGTATTATTGTATATTTGTGTTTATGGTTGCATCTATGATACATTTCGGTGTTACTATTGAATATCTGTGATATCTCTATGTGTTTCTTTATTATATCTCCGATCTCATTTCGTGCCGAAAATAATCCGGATCACTGGTATCAGAGCACGCTGCTCTTGATCGTTTTTTCAGTGCATGTCCTGACGAGGTCCACTTATAGAAATTTGGGTTTCGAGATTGAATCTCTTGAATACAATCACTCTCACACACCCAAGAAACCTTCAATGGTGGAGTAAAATAAAAATGACGAAGCAAACGATCCTATCAATCTGTTGCTTGAACAATCTCTCACGCGACAGCGGGACGAAATGATGCAGAATTTTGCCCAGATACTTAAACGCCTGCCGATAGCATCAGGTGCATCTTCATCAAGAGACTAGTTTGGAGGCACCTCACCTTTCAAGGTACAAGTTAATTTTTATATTCCTATATTTGAACGACAAATAGATGTAGAAGCCCTAGAAAAATGGTTAACTCTGCTAGAAGGTTATTTGTCTATTCACAATTTTTCCGACAAAGAAAAGATCACCTTTGCACTCCTTAAAGCTCTCCTTCATGTCAAAAATTTGTGGGAAACTTACTGGGAGAAAAGTTCCACAGAGGTGTATGGAATTTATGGGGCCGACTCCACTTGGTATTTTTTTGTGGATGCGGTAAAAAAACAGTATTACCCTGTTGGAAACTATGAGGACCAATACATGAGATGGACCACACTATGGAAAGAGAGGGGCCAAGCAGTTCCAGAGTTCACCAATACCTTCCATACCTTGCGCACCAAGCTGGGTATCAAAGACTCCGAGCGACAATTGGTTCTGAAATACCATGGGGCTCTACACATATACATCCAGACTAAAATGGATTTTCTGAACATCTCATCACTCCATGTTGCTTATCGATATGATGTTAAAATTGAGAATAAATTTAAGCACCAGAAAAAATGGGAATTCAGGTCTGCAAATCCACAACAACCAAATTATGACAAAGACGACGCTAAGAAATAGCCTCCCAAAAACCAGTCCAAGAATCAGGAAAAGAAGGGTCATGGGAAGACAAAGAAGGACACCTCAAAATGGTGTGATTTCCACAAAAGCCCCTGGCACAACACCGATTAATGTCGCTAAAAACATTCATTGGTGGCCGAGATCAAAGACAAGGAGACGAACCCTGATTTAGAATCTGATTATGAAAATACTGTTAAAGGAAAAATCATTAATGTAGACCCTAGTGCTATTGTCGCGACCACAACAGTTCAACCAGAAGAAAAATTAGATCCTGAAGATGGGGAGCACCTTTTTCATTCATAGATGTGGGTGAAGGGGACTCCACTGCATTTTATTGTTTATAGTGGAAGCCAAATAAACATCATCTCAGCAGAGGTCATTAAACAGTTACGATTTTTGACAACACCACAGGCACAACCATACAACATCGAGTGGCTTTGGCAAGGATGAGATCTCCATGTCAGCCAATAGTGTCGATTGTCATATGAAATCCAACCCTTCAAGGATGAAGTAATATGTGATGTTGCCCCACTGGATGTCTGTGATGTTCTCTTGGGCCAACCATATATGTGGAAGCACCACGCTATTTATGAGTCTCGACCCCACAGTCTCATTATTTCTCTGGGGGGTCATCTCTACATAATACCGGAGGTAGTTCCAACTATTGTTCCACCTAAAAAGTGTTGTAAGGTAGTATCTCATACTGCAAAATTTAGCTTCACAACCTGTTCAAAAGGAGAACAATAGGACATTGTAACCACTATCACCTCACCCCAAGCACCTTCTATTCAACAGAAGCAGGTCGACAAGGCTGCAACAAAGAGAATATATTCCTTCTGCACATCGTCCTCTCATGTATCTTGACTTGTTGAACAGCCTCAACCTCAATAGGGTCTTGAAATACTTCCACAAACTGAGTAGCGTGATGTCTCTAGCAATACAAGAAACTCACCAAGATGCAGATCCAACAAATTCTTTTCCATCTCCCCCGGGAACTCAACGCAATGGAGACAATTTCTTCCTAAGGAGGGAGGATTCATCTAGGTGGATATCGGTGGCCACCCACCTTTTCTGACTGGCTCAAAACAATTTTCTCGCAAATTTGGCAATTTACTATTTTTAGCCGTTTTTAACTTCTAGGGACATTTTGAGGGCCCAAATCAAGGTTTTTCAAGATCAAAGTTTTCAATGATAGCCAAAGGAATGATTGAGCCACCAAAATTAATCTTCTCATCGATACCTTTCCAACGATCTATCATACGCCTAAAATGAACATCGTATGAAAATGTTACGACCCCAGGAAGTTGATGTACTAACTTACCCAAACAGGGCCCACATGAATTTTGGTGCTTCATTTCCTAGGGTTAGGATTTTGGATGTCTAGGACTCTTGGCATTCCTGGTTATTGTAAAAAGGCCCTCAGAGCCTCATTGTAATCATCTTCTTGTGAATGCGAGTAGCATTCACATCTCTTCTCAGAGATAAGCTGCCACCATTCTAGCGAGTCTTTCACTCTGTATTTTTACAGTCTCTGTACATTTCTTTCATTAATAGAAATCATTTATTACTGTATATATGTGTTTATGGTTGCATCTCTAATACATTTCTGTTATATTATTGAATATCTCTGATATATCTGTGCATTTCTTTGATATATCTACGATCTCATTTCGTGACGAAAATAATCTGGATTAGTGGTATCAGAGCAGGATGCTCTTGATCATTTTTTCAGTGCATGTCCCCGACGAGGTCCGATTATAGAAAGTTGGGTCTTGAGCTTGTCTCTCTTGAAGACAATCACTCTTGCACACCCAAGAAACCATCAATGGCGGAAGAAAATAAAAATGACGGAGCACGCTATCTTATCAATCTGTTGCATGATAAAGCTCTCAAGCAACAAAGGGACGAAATGATGGAGAATTTTTACCATATCCTTAAACGCCTGTCGATAGCATCAGGAACATCTTCATCAAGTGACCACTTTGGAGGAACCTTGCCTTTCAAGGTACAAGTTAATTTTTATATTCTTGTATTTGAAGGACAGATAGATGCAGAAGCCCTAGAAAAATGGGTAACTCTGCTAGAAGGTTATTTCTCTGTTCACAATTTTTTCGACAAAGAAAAGATCACCTTCGAACTCCTTAAATCTCTCCCTCATGTCAAACATTGGTGGGAAACTTACAGGGATAAAAGTTGCACATAGAAGTCTAGAATTTATAGGGCCAAGCAGTTCCAGAGTTCACCAATACCTTCCATAACTTGCACACCACGCTCGGTATCAAAGACTTCGAGCGGCATTTGGTTCTGAAATACCGTGGGGCTCTACATAGATACATCCAGACTGAAATGTATTTTCTGGACATCTCATCACTCGGTGTTGTTTATCGATATGCTATTAAAATTGAGCAGAAATTTAAGCACCAGAACAAATTCGGGTCTGCAGATTTGCAAGAACTAAAGTATGAGAAATATGGCCCTAACAAACAACCTCCTAAAAACCAGTCCAAGACATAGGAAAAGAAGGGTCACGAGAAGACAAAGAAGGACACCTGAAAATGGTGTGATTTCCACAAAATCCCCTGGCAAAACACCGATGAATGTCGCTCAAAATAGTCATTGGTGGGTGAAACCAAAGACAAGGAGCCAAACCCTGATTCAGAATACGATTATTAAAATACTGGTAAAGGACAGATCATTGATGCAAACCCCACAACTATTGTCGTGACTGAAGTAGTTCAACCAGAAGAACCAACAGATCTTGAAGAGGGGGAGATCCCTTTTCATTCACTGATGTGGGTGAATGGGACCCCACTGCATTTTATTGTCAATAGCGGAAGCCAGAAAAACCTCATCTCAGCAAACGTCGTCAAATAGTTGGGATTGTCGACAACACCACACCCGCAACCATACAACATCGGGTGGCTTCGGCAAGGATGCGATATCCGTGTCAACCAACAGTGTCGATTGTCATATGACATCCAACCTTTAAAGGACGAGGTAATATGTGGTGTTGCTCCACTGGATGTCTGTGATGTTCTCTTGGGCCAACCATATATGTGGAAGCACCACGCTGTTTATGAGTCTCGACCCTGCAGTGTCATTGTTTCTCTGGGGGGTCATCTCTACAGAATACTACAGGTAGTTCCAACTACTGTTCCACCTAAAAAGTGCCGCAAGGTAGTATCTCATACTGCAAAATTTAGATTCTTCACAATCTATTCAAAAGGAGAAGAATAGGACACTGCAACCACTACAGCCTCGCCCCAAGCACCTTCTATCCAATAGAAGCAGGTCGAAAAGGCTGCAACAAAGACAAAATATTCCTTCTTCACACTGTCCTCTCATGTATCTCGACTTGTTGAACAACCTCAGCCTCAATAGGTTCTTGACATACTTCCACAAACTGAGCAACATGATGTCTCCAGGAATACAAGCAACTCACCAAGATGTAGATCCAGCAAACGCTTTTCCATCTCCCCCGGGAACTCAACACAATGGATATCATTATGTCATAAGGAGGGAGGATTGATCCATTTGGATATCGATGGCCACCCACCTTTTTTGACTGGCTCAAAATAATTTTCTCGCAAATTTGGCAATTTACTATTTTTAGCAGTTTTTAACTTTTGGGGCCATTTTGAGGGCCCAAATGACATTCTTTTGAGATCTAGGTTCTCAATGATATATGAAGGCATGATTGAGACCCCAAAATGAATCTTCTCTTCGATACCTTTCCAACGAGCTATCATACGCCTAAAACGGAGATCGTATGCAAAAGTTACGACTCTGAGAAGTTGATGTACTAACTTACCCAAACGACGCCCACATGAATTTTGGCGCTTCATCTCCTAGGGTTAGGTTTTTGTATTTCTAGGACTCTTGGAATTCCTGGTTATTGTAAAAAGTCTGTCAGAGCCTCATTGTAATCATCTTCTTGCGAATGCGAGTAGCCGTCACATCTCTTCTTAGAGATAAGATGCCACCATTCTAGTGAGTCTTTCACTCTGTATTTTTACAGTCTCTGTACATTTCTTTCATTAATAGAAATCGTGTATTACTGTATATATGTGTTTATGGTTGCATCTATGATACATTTATGTTATATTATTGAATATCTGCGATATATCTATGCATTTATTTATTATATCTCCGATCTCATTTCATGCCAAAAATAATCTGGATCAGTGGCCTCAGAGCAGGTTGCTCTGGATCGTTTTTCAGTGTATGTCCCCGACGAGGTCCGATTATAGAAAGTCGGGTCTCGAGCTTGTCTCTCTTGATGAAAATCACTCTCGCACACCCAATAAACCCTCAATTGCAGAAGAAAATAAAAACAATGGAGCAGACGATCCTATTAGTCTGTTGCTTGAGCAAGATCTCACGCGACAGAGGGACGAAATGATGGAGAATTTTGCCCACATCCTTAAATTCTTGCCGATAGCATCAGGCGTATCTTCATTGAGTGACCAATTTGGAGGCAGCTTGTTGATTAAGGTTGGTTTTCATTGATGTCAACCCTTGAAGAAAGACCCGTAACACAAAGTTTTGGGTAATGGACCCAATAGTGTTTGATGTAAATATGAATCATTATTGTTTTTTCATGGTTGATAAGAAGTAAATATGGATGAAATCCAAAGTGGTACCCTTATGGTGAAATCCCTCACGAGAAGACGCTTTGTGGTGTAAGAGAAACCATGCTTAATTGTGGAATAATGAGATGAAGGAATGTGAATTTGTCAGGGAAAATATCCTAGATGGATAGTGCTTGTCATTTCATTTCTGTTTTTATGTGGAACGTCACATAATTCCTCACGGTTAGAGAGTTATGGCCATGAGAAGTTGGAGACCCCAGGTTTCTGTAATGGACCCAAGTTTGTTTGATGGGTAATAGTATGAGTTATGATATATTTTCAGATAATACTATTCTATATGGATAGTACATGTAATTCCATTTCTGGTGGTATGTAGAACGCCACATAACTCCTCACGGTTTGAGAGTTATGGCCTTACGAAGTTGGAGGACCCTCATATGTCATCTAGAAGCCCCAAAAGGTCAAAGT
>JZKD02S1678799.1:675231-686589 GCA_000966675.3 Picea glauca | reverse complement strand
TATTTTTGTTTAATAGAAATCTTGAGACCTCCTGAGAACCCCCCTCTGAAAGGAAACATAGCAATTTAATAATAGATTTGCATATCTTTGGATCAGAGCCTTCGACCAGAGGTAGAAGAACAGAAATTACATTTACTTCCCTGGAAATTGTCCTGACAATTTTTCCATCTGGTGCAGAAACTATTCCAAGAAGAGCATTTAAGACATGTCTGCGTATGGAAAAGAAAGTAGAAGGGTTTTGCTGCAGTGCGAGCAAGTTTTGAATTATTGGTTCCAGTTCTAGACGGGAACCATTCCCATCCACAAGAAATTGAATGCCATCATCACCATTTCATTCAACACCTCTTCCACTTTATCCATGTCTGACAAAGATGCATAGCTTTTCATCCAATAGTTATAAGAGTATTATCTAGTGAGAGGCCATTTTTCTTCATTTCCCATATCACCGAAGGCACCTTTTCAAACTGCTGCATGTTTATGTATAGTGTTATCATAAGGAAGGTTGACTAACAGTACTCTTTAAGCTCAAGCCATCCCAGAAAAGTGACTATGACCAGAGTTATACTTATCACATATTTCTTTTACTGAAAAATGTTTTTCTCTCTGAAATAACATGCTACTCCTATTCAACTTACAAGAACCCAACACATTATTTGTGTTTACCATGTCTTCTTCATCTATTATGGATTTTCTCTTTGTACTTCTAGGATTGTCAACCACATTGTTTATTCCAGCCAGACTACAAGTAACACTTACTTCATCGACAAACTGTTTATGTTTTCCTGATAGCTGAGACTTAAATATGTCATTATCATTCCTTCTGCAGCTAGAAAATGCTTTGAATCCATCCTGACACTATGTGGGGACAAGAACATCATTAACCAGTGGTTGAGCATTATAATTTGGCTCATGCTGTCCCTCTTCTCCTCGTTGGTCTGAGACTGTGGTTTAGATGGAAAACAGAGGATAGGGAACTTATGAGATATAGGGACAAGTACGAGATGATAGTGGCAAACAGAGGGAAAGGAAAATGGATATGACTGGATGATGATGCTTTGAAAGGTAGAAGGATATGGATTTAGCAAGTAGTATAAGTCATAATAAAATTTCCTTAAATTTAATGATATAAATAAATTCAAAGAAGAATTCATACCTTAGAGTATTGTTACCTTTCAGAACCAGATTGAGCTCAACTGTATGTCGTCAAGTTCTGTTGTATAATGTAAGTATTGTGACAGAATGAGAGGCCCATAGCAGAACACAAATTCTGTTATTGTCTTGCTTCAAAGCTTATGCTGTTATGAGTCTGATGGGCTGTCCTCTGTGCTAGATGTTTATAGGAAACAGAAGAATAGACTGTTCTTCAGAACTGCAACTAATGAAACTGTCCATGAGTACCAAAACTGCAAAGTCTTCATCCAAATACTTCCTTTTTGTGCAGGTCTACCTATGTGAATAAATGTTGCTTATGTCCTTTTTATTTGCAGAAAACATAAACTATTCAAAAGTGCTATCTTTTATTCACTATCCTACCTACCTACCTAAAAAAAAAGAGACATTTCTTTAAGTATAGGCAAATAACCAATGTAGCCACCGTCTTAGCAGAATCAATAATGAATTCATGCCCTTTGATTGAAGATATAGATGTATAATTACCAAGGCATGATGAGCAAGCAACACCGATTGCTTGATTTCCAAGATTTGTTGAAGAAGAAGAGCATCTGAAGGTTGTAGAACAGATTGAAACCAATGTTCAATATGATGATGCATACCATGTTATGTTGCTGCTGGAGTTTCTAACTACTCATTGTTCTCTGTAGGCTGGCAAAGGTGTTCACACAAAACCACTGAATCAACTGTTTCCTCCTCCATTTCTTGAGCTACAGAGATCTCTTCAAGTTCCTGCAAGATGCACGAGAGTTCCTACAACAATCTCTTCTTCCGTTCATTCAATCTTACTCTTGAATCCATTAGTCAATTTTTTGTGATTTTTTTTCTTTTGTTGTAGGGGGTTTGCTAAAAAGCTTTGAAAGTCACATCAACTGATAATAATTCTGAAACCCACACTAGCTTGAAATAAAATGAAATGCACTCTTCATGAATGGAAATTTGCTTCTACTGAGAATGAAGACACACTTGCTCTATGTAAACTTAAAGCAACAAAAACTCTGCTGAAAGAAAATGGCATCTGCTGAAAAGAAAGGCACTCTGTTCTGAAATGAAGGTTACTTCTATCGAATCAATTGCACACCTTCTTATACTTTCTTTTAAAGAAATATTTGTTGAAATTGAATCTACTTGGAAAAACTTCGGATCCCACTCTCCAATCCTTTTTAGTACCTCACCGACAATGGCGCCAAAATGTCAAGCTGCAGATATACCATATGAATCAACATTTAATTGTCAACCCGGGAAGGTAGACTTAGAGGAACCAGCACAGGAAATGCAGGGCTGAAGAGGGGGTTTAAAGGATGCCAAACTAATCTCTGAACTGCTAAAAGAAACTCACTGGAAGAAGCTACTGTACTCTACTCTGCTCTGCACTACTCTGTACTACTCTGTACTGACCGGTATTGTTCTGTACTAACTTCATAAAACTATTCTATATTAATATGCATGTAAAAGATCTACTGCACACTGATTGACGGAAAACAATTAAGTTTCTGCTACTTATTACTCCACACAACTCAGCAACCTTTATAATGCAATGAAACCCTCTACTGTAATCAAAGGAAACTTCTCTATCTCATGAGATATCCAGGCTAGTTCCTGAATGTTAAGCAATTTGAACTAAAAATGAAATCAATGGCTGAAAAAGATAATGTCTAAAATGGAATCTTGAAATGCTAAACCCTCTATTGCAATCAAATGAAATTCTACTTCTATGCTATTAAACCCATGAGAAGACTGGCAATGTAGATTGGGGTCGGATCTTTACTGAAAAGTAATGGATGAAATCTACTGTAAATACAATGTATCAGCTTTGTTTCCATCGAAGGGGGCCCTGCCTTCTCTGTCAATAGTTTGTTCTCTAAATCAACACATACTGGCAAATAAGTAACTCACAGCTAAAATGGCAAGAACAGGATGCCAAACTAATCTCTGAACTGCTAAAAGAAACTCACTGGAAGAAGCTACTGTACTCTACTCTGCTCTGCACTACTCTGTACTACTCTGTACTGACCAGTACTGTTCTGTAGTAACTTCATAAAACTATTCTATGTTTTTAGATTTCTGTGGTGAGTATTTTCAAAGTTGTTTGTCGGATAATCCACAGTTGATGTCATTTTTGTCGACGTTTCGAATCCGAATCGGGATTCATCATCAGGACTAATCGTCAATTGATAGCATGCTGATCTCGATTAATTAATAGTTATTGTGTAGGATGTATTAAAATTTTAACCTAGGTCGGYTGTCTAAACCTACATAAATTAATTGATTTTTTTATTATTTTAAATAGAATAATGATATAATAATAATTAATAACTTGTTAGTAAGTTTGTAAAGTTATTTAGTTATATGTAAGTAAAATAAGTTTAAAGAGTCTTTTAATTAAGTGATTAAAATTTTTGATTAATTGAATTAAGTTTTTTAAACTAAATAATAATATAAATATAATATAAAAATAAATTGTTACTAAGCTTGTAAAGGTTTTAAGTGAAAATTAGGTTAGTGATTAAATATTCAATTAATTGACTTAATTTTCAAGGTTTAATTAATTGAATTATGGTGAGAAGAGGGCTTTAGTTAGGTTGTTTGTTTTTAGGTTTTAGAGTTTTTAAAAATTTTGTTTTTAGGGTTAAAATATATTTTTTTTTAAAGCTTAGTGAACTAGTTACTAGAAAAAGTTTACGGAAAGGTGGGTTTTAGGTTTAGAATTAAGAGTTAGGAAGGAAAATTTTTTAGGGTTTTAAATTGAAAGTACTTTTTGATTTTTGATTAAGAACGTGTGACTTTCTAGTAACTAGTTCACTAAGCTTTAAAAAAAAATAAAAATTAAACCCTAAAAACAAAATTTTTAAAAACTCTAAAACCTAAAAACAAACAACCTAACTAAAGCCCTCTTCTCACCATAATTCAATTAATTAAACCTTAAAAATTAATTCAATTAATTGAATATTTAATCACTAACCTAAYTTTCACTTAAAAYCTTTACAAGCTTAGTAACAATTTATTTTTATATTATATTTATATTATTATTTAGTTTWAAAAACTTAATTCAATTAATCAAAAWTTTTAATCACTTAATTAAAAGACTCTTTAAACTTATTTTACTTACATATAACTAAATAACTTTACAAACTTACTAACAAGTTATTAATTATTATTATATCATTATTCTATTTAAAATAATAAAAAATCAATTAATTTATGTAGGTTTAGACAGCCGACCTAGGTTAAAATTTTAATACATCCTACACAATAACTATTAATTAATCGAGATCAACATGCTATCAATTGACAATTAGTCCTGATGATAAATCTCGATTCGGATTCGAAACGTCGACAAAAATGACATCAACTGTGGATTATCCGGCAAACAACTTTGAAAAAACTATTCTATATTAATATGCATGTAAAAGATCTACTGCACACTGATTGACGGAAAACAATTAAGTTTCTGCTACTTATTACTCCACACAACTCAGCAACCTTTATAATGCAATGAAACCCTCTACTGTAATCAAAGGAAACTTCTCTATCTCATGAGATATCCAGGCTAGTTCCTGAATGTTAAGCAATYTGAACTAAAAATGAAATCAATGGCTGAAAAAGATAATGTCTAAAATGGAATCTTGAAATGCTAAACCCTCTATTGCAATCAAATGAAATTCTACTTCTATGCTATTAAACCCATGAGAAGACTGGCAATGTAGATTGGGGTCGGATCTTTACTGAAAAGTAATGGATGAAATCTACTGTAAATACAATGTATCAGCTCTGTTTCCATCGAAGGGGGCCCTGCCTTCTCTGTCAACAGTTTGTTCTCTAAATCAACACATACTAGCAAATAATTAACTCACAGCTAAAATGGCAAGAACAGGAATCAGATTACTGGAACTCTCACTATTTTATTGAAAGATGAAAGCAGTACAAGTGCCTGGAGATTTCTATTCTTCCATTCTTCTACCCTATGCTCCATCTCTCCTCCCTTCTCAAGCATAGCCGCGTTTCAGATCCCCCTACATATTTCTCTACATCATTTCTATCTCGTTTTCAATCTCTGGCAATGCGTGGCTTTGCCCTATATGAATAAGGAGTTACAAAAACGGTTTCAAGAGTACCACTGGGGAATGAGACACGTTTTTCATAATCAAATGCTTCCAGATTGCCTGTATTCGTGTCATCAAATTACATAAACTTTGACAAATGGTCTCCCTATGTTATGCATGAATCTATATATGTTAAATACTCGATGCCAGCGATTGGGTTCTCAAACAAACCATTTCCCCCCTGCGTTACACATGCACGGATTTATGACTGCATTACACATGCACGGATTTATGAAGTAGTAGAGGGCGCCAACTATTCTGTCAAGGAAAGGTCCAGCTGTAGAGATTCCTCCTCAAATCCCAGAGTACTCTGTCAGAGTCAAACCGATCTTGGCATTTTGCATATTGCCCAATAACCCCAGAAACTGAAGTAAATGATGACCTTCACAATTTGCATTATAAGATACACATCTTAAATAATATTGCCGAGATCTTTCTACCTTGAAAATTGAGAAGAAAGAATTCCCTTGGACCAAATGAAACATGAACATACCCCAGTCCTCCACTAGCATTACCAGGGATAACAATGACCCCATGTCTTTTTGAAAACCATTTAACAACTTCAACATCATCAGAAGCACTAGTTGGTAACTTTGCTCCAGATATAAATTACTCCTTGTCTGCCCTTTACAGCATTTGCACCAAGAGGTGACAGTGCATCCAAATTATATCTTTGTTTTTAAACCCTTTCCTTCACCCATTTAGGGCCAAGCTCCAGTGAATGCAGAGCAAGCTTTTGTCCAATTATTGAAGCACATATTGGGATATTATCTTGTGTTTTGAGCGATTGTGCTCCAAGGCCCATATATGTGTAACAGAATATGAATAGCACAGAAAGAAGGCCATTTGCTTAACAAAAGACTTCAGGAGAGTAAACAATGTCTTCAAGAACCAACAAGAAAATGTTATAAATCCGGAGCCCAACAAAGGTTATTTATCTATTCACATTTTTTTCGACAAAGAAAAGATCACCTTCACACTCCTTCAATCACTCGCTCATGAGAAACATTGGTTGGAAACTTACTAGGAGAAAAGTTCCACAGAGTAGTCTGGAATTTATGGGGCCAATACCACTTGGGATTTTTTTTGTGGATGCGATAAAAGAACAGTATTACTCTATTGGCAACTATGAGGACCAGTACATGAGATGGACCACACTACGACAAGAGAAGGGCCAAGCAGTTCCGGAGTTCACCAATACCTTCCATAGCTTTCACACCAAGATGGGTATCAAAGACTCCTCGTGACATTTCGTTCTAAAATACCGTGGGGATCTACACAGATACATATAGACTGAAATGGATTTTCTGGACATCTCATCACTCGGTGCTTCTTATCGATATGCTGTTAAAATTGAGCAGAAATTTAAGCACCAGAACAAACGGGAATTCGGGTCTACAAATCCGCAACAACCGAAGTATGGCAAAGACGGCCCTAACAAATAGCCTCCCTAAAACCAGTCCAAGAAACAAAAAAAGAAGGGTCATGGGAAGACAAAGAAGGACACCAGAAAATGGTGTGATTTCCACAAAAGCTCCTAGCACAACACCGATGAATGTCGCTCAAAACAGGCATTGGTGGTCAAGATCAAAGACAAGGAGCCGAACCCTGATTTAGAATCTGATTATGAAAATACTGGTAAAGAACAGATCATTGATGCAGACCCCACTCCTATTTCCGCGACTACAACAATTCAACCAGAAGAACCAACAGATCCTGAATAGGGGGAGCGCCTTTTTCATTCACAGATGTGGGTGAAGGGGACCCTGCTGCATTTATTGTTGATAGCGTAAGCTAGAAAAAACTCATCTCAGCAGAGGTCGTCAAACAGTTGGGATTGTCGACAACACCACACCCACAGCCATACAACATTAGGTGGCTTCGGCAAGGATGAGATCTCCATGTCAACCAACAGTGTCGATTGTCATATGACATCCAACCGTTCAAGGATGAGGTAATATGTGATGTTTCCCCACTGTATGTCTGGGATGTTCTCTTGGGCCAACTATATATGTGGAAGTGCCACGTTGTTTATGAGTCTCAACCCCACGTTGTCATTGTTTCTCTGGGGGGTCATTTCTACAGAATACCAGAGGTAGTTCGAACTAATTTTCCACCTAAAAAGTGCTGCAAGGTAGTATCTCATACTGCAAAATTTAGCTTCTTCCCAATATGTTCAAAAGGAGAACAACAGGACACTGCAACCACTACAGCCTCACCCCAAGCACATTCTATCCAACATAAGCAGGTCAACAAGGCTTCAATAAAGAAAAAATATTCCTTCTGCACACCGTCCTCTCATGTATCTTGACTTTTTGAACAGTCTCAACCTCAACAGGTTCTTGACATACTTCCACAAACTGCGCGATGTCTCCAGCAATACAAGCAACTCACCAAGATGCAGATCCAAAAAACGCTTTTCCATCTCCCCCGGGAACTCAACGCAATGGAAACCATTTCTTCGTAAGGAGGGAGGATTGATCCAAGTGGATATCGGTGGCCACCCACCTTTTCCGACTGGCTCAAAACAATTTTCTAGCAAATTTGGCAATTTACTTTTTTTAGCAGTTTTTAACTTACAGGGCCATTTTGAGGGCCCAAATGAAGGTTTTTATAGATAGAGGTTCTCAATTATGGCCAAAAGCATGAATTATCCCCCTAAATGAATCTTCTCTTCGATACCTTTCCAACGAGCTATCATACGCCTACAACAGAGATTGTATGCAAAAGTTACGACCCCGGGAAGTTGATGTACTAACTTAACCAAACGAGGCCCACTTGACTTTTGGCGCTTCATCTCCTAGGGTTAGGTTTTTGGATGTCTAGGACTCTTGGAATTCCTGGTTATTGTAAAAAGGTCCTCAGAGCCTCATTGTAATCATATTCTTGTGAATGTGAGTAACCGTCACATCTCTTCTCAGAGATAAGCTGCCACCATTTTACCGAGTCTTTCACTCTGTATTTTTACAGTCTCGGCACATTTCTTTCATTAATAGAAATCCTGTATTATTGTATATCTGTGTTTCTGGTTGCATCTTTGATACATTTATGATATATTATTGAATATCTGTGATTTTTCTATGCATTTATTTATTATATCTCTGATCTCATTTCGTGCCGAAAATAATCTGGATCAGTGGTATCATAGTAGGCTGCTCTTGATCATTTTTTTAGTGCATGTCCCCGACAAGGTCCAATTATAGCAAGTTGAGTCTTGAGCTTGTCTCTCTTGAATACAATCACTCTTTCACACCCAAGAAACCCTCAATGGCTGAAGAAAAGAAAAACGACGGAGAGGACGATCCTATCAATCTGTTGCTTGAGCAAGCTCTCACGCGACAGAGGAACGAAATGATGGAGAATTTTTCCCACATCCTTAAACGCTTTTCAATAGCATCAGACACATATTCACCAAGCGAGCACTTTGGAAGCACCTCACCTTTCAAGGTACAAGTTAATTTTGATATTCCTGTATTTGAAGAACAGATAGATGCAGAAGCCCTAGAAAAATGGTTAACTCTGCTAGAAGCTTATTTCTCTGTTCACAATTTTTCCGACAAAGAAAAGATCACCTTCACACTCCTTAAAGCTCTCCCTCATGTCAAACATTGGCATGAAACTTACTGGGACCAAACTTCCACAGAGGAGTCTGGAATTTATGGGGTCGATCCCACTTGGGAATTTTATGTGGATGCGGTAAAAGAATAGTATTACTGTGTTGGCAACTATGAGGACCAATACATGAGATGGACCACACTATGGAAAGAGAGGGGCCAAGAAGTTCCATAGTTCACCAATACCTTCCATACCTTGCGCACCAAGCTGGGTATCAAAGACTCTGAGCAACATTTGGTTCTGAAATACCATGGGGCTCTACACAGATACATCCAGACTAAAATGGATTTTCTGGACATCTCATCAGTCGGTGCTGCTTATCGATATGTTGTTAAAATTGAGCATAAATTTAAGCACCAGAACAAGTGGAAATACAGGTCCGTAAATCCACAACAACCAAAGTATGACAAAGAAGGCCCTAACAAACAGTCTCTCAAAAACCAGTCCAAGACACATGAAAAAAAGGGTCACGGGAAGACAAAGAAGGACACCGAAAAATGGTGCAATTTCCACAAAAGCCCCTTGCACAACACCGATGAATGTCGCTCAAAACAGTCATTGGTGGCCGAGGTCAAAGACAAGGAGCTGAACCCTGATTCATAATCCGATTATGAAAATACTAGTAAAGGGAAGATCAATGATGCATACCCCACTGCTATTGTCGTGACTGCAACAAATCAACCAGAAGAACCAACATATCCTAAAGAGGGGGAGGACCTTTTTCATTCATAGATGTGGGTGAAGGGGACCCCACTGCATTTTATTGTTGATAGTGGAAGCTAGAAAAACCTCATCTCAGCAGAGTTCGTCAAATAGTTGGGATCGTCGACATCACCACACCCGCAGCCATACAACATCAGGTGGCTTCGGCAAGGATGACATCTCCGTGTCAACCAACAATGTCATACGTCATCCAAACATTCAAGGATGAGGCAATATGTGATGTTTCCCCACTGGATGTCGATGATGTTCTCTTGGGCCAACCATATATGTGGAAGCGCAACGTCGTTTATGAGTCTCGACCCCGTGGTGTTATTGTTTCTCTGGGGGGTCATCTCTACAGAATACTAGAGGTAGTTCCAACTATTGTTCCACCTAAAAAGTGTCACAAGGTAGTATCTCATAGTGCAAAATTTAGCTTCTTCACAATCTGTTCAAAAGGAGAACAACAAGACACTACAACCACTACAGCCTCGCCCCAAGCACCTTCTATCCAACATAAGCAGGTCGAAAAGGCTGAAAAAAATAGAAAATATTCCTTCTTCACACCATCTCTCATGTATCTCTACTTGTTGAACAGCCCCAGCCTCAACAGGTTCTTGACATACTTCCACAAATTGAGCAGCGCGATGTCTCCAGCAATACAAGCAACTCACCAAGATGCAGATCCAACAAACGCTTTTCCATATCCCCCGGGAACTCAACGCAATGGAGAAAATTGCTTCTTGAGGAGGGAGGATTGATCCAGGTGGATGTCGGTGGCCACCCACCTTTTCCAACTGGCTCAAAACATTTTTCTGGCAAATTTGCAAATTTATTATTTTTAGCAGTTTTTAACTTCTGGGGCCATTTTGAAGTTTCAAATGAAGGTTTTTTGAGATCTATCTTCTCAATGATATCAAAAGGCATTATTTAGCCTCCAAAATAAATATCCTCGTCGATACCTTTCCAACGAGCTATCATACGCCTAAAATGAAGATCGTATGCAAAAGTTACGACCCTGGGAAGTTGATGTACTAACTTACCCAAATGAGGCCCACATGAATTTTGGCACTTCATCTCCTAGGGTTAGGTTTTTGGATGTCTAGGACTCTTGGCATTCCTGGTTATTGTAAAAGGAGCCTCAGAGCCTCATTGTAATCATCTTCTTTCAAATGCGAGTAGCTGTCACATCTCTTCTCAGAGATAAGCTGCCACCATTCTAGTGAGTCTTTTACTCTGTATTTTTACAGTCTCTGTACATTTCTTTCATTAATAGAAATCATGTATTACTGTATATCTGTGTTTATGGTTGCATCTATGATACATTTCTGTTATATTATTGAATATCTGCGATATCTCTGTGCATTTATTTATTATATCTCCGATCTCATTTCATGCCGAAAATAATCCGAATCAATAGTCCTGATTGATTCTGGCAGTACTCATAATTTTATTCACTATAAATTAGCCAAAGATCTCAATTGCTTTCTATATCCAGCCCAAGAGTTTCGATTAATGATTTCATATGGAGGAACTATAAATTGCTTAGGAAAATGTAATAAGATCAATCTTACTATGGGGGAATATGTAATGAATAGTCCAATGATTTCTATACCCATAGGTGGTGTAGATGTTGTACTAGGAATCCAATGTTTACAATCATTAGGAACAATGGCTTTTAATTTTCAAGAACTCTTCATGAAATTTTCATTGGAAGGAAAAGAAATTGAGTTAAGAGGTATCACAGGGAAACCCGGTAAGGTGATAA
>JZKD02S1678799.1:649330-668990 GCA_000966675.3 Picea glauca | reverse complement strand
AGGCCATTAGTTGTAATTATACCTCCTAGTCTCCTATATATACCAAGGAGACATTTTCATTTTGAATCATCTTGTACTTGAACATTTAAAGTGGGGTAAGAGGAGGTTTCCCCCTCAAAGATGCTTATTATCTGAAATTATCTCTTTTTCAAGGCGTTGAGTACTTTTTCTGAGGATTTTCTATGCTATATTGATATTTGGTTCTTAACACATGGGGTCAAGGATTTGTGCTCGACTTTGATTTTGTAGAAAGTGCTAAGTGTTGTGATAGATATTGTGGCTCTATGAATTTGACCTATTTTTGGAAGGAAAAGAAGGAGGATCTAGGGCTTAGTGTGCAAATATCATGTCTTGTGCAAAGTTCGAGTCTGTGGCTTAGTGCACAGGAGTGACTAGATGTAAGATATTGGCGAATAATAAAGAGGAGAAGTGGTTTATGGATGTAGCCCCACCCTGGGGTGAACCACGTATATTTTGTGTCTCATGGTTTTCTTTGTGCAGTGTCTTTATGTTATTCATTTGCTTAGTGCTTTGATTATGATGTGTAATGAATATATATTTTGTTGCTTAAGTACTTTGCTTATGTTAAAGGGTAAATGAATGCTAGATATGACTCGTAGTGCTAAGTGCTAAGTGTTCAAGTTGCATAATGACATGTTATTACTGTGTTAGATATGTCTCTTTAAGGTCAATAAACTAATGCATGTTCACTTCGTAAGTGTTAACATAATATTTTGTGAAGTGCTATTATCACAGATTCGTGTCCCAACCTAGTTACAGACACCTGCGTCCTATAACCCCCCTTGCTTCTACCTCGTGTGAGACTTTGCCTACTTAGAAGGTGTTGCCGAAAGGGCTGATATTTAGGGTTTTGTTGGTGCATTGTTGAGCATTGAACCCTAGGTCTGCCCCTGTGCCAACACATGAAGATGAAGTTTTTTATTATTTAGAAAATGAAAAATGTGATCATTACGATTTTAAGGATCTTGAAGATTACATTAAGGAAACCCTAGAAAATTACCAAAGGCTTACCATGCAACTAAAACAAATTCTCAAGAAACAAGAAGAAAGTGAAACTAAGCAAGGGACCCAATTAGAAGAGAAAGAAGAAAAGATCAAGAGACTAAAGAATGAAATAATTAGTCAAGAAGAAGAAAAGAAGAAGGTAGATGATGAGCTTAGCAAAAGCCTTGAAGTCAATGTCAATCTAAAGCCCCAAATTGAAGAAGCCAAAAGGATAGAGGAACTATTTAAGAATCAAGTAAATGAAAAGGAAGATTCATGCCATAAGTTGGAAACTGAAGTTGTTGATCTCAGAAAGAACGTAGAGAAGTCAAACACTCACATCAAGTTCATGAATAGTTCAACAATCTTGGATGAAATCCTAGATATCCAAAGATCTCCAAATGATAAATCAAGTCTTGGATATAACAAGGAAGCTTCTCACTTTGAAGATAACACTTCTAAGAAGCATGAGGTAAGTCCTTCATTCTCAAAAAGTGGAAGCAAAGATGCAATTCAAGCACCTACACAATGCAAGGAAACCTTCAGGAGAACAGAGGAAATAAGACATCAAGAAGCCATCTTTACACCCCAAAGAAAATTCAGAAGAGAGACACTTTCAAGGTGGACACCAAAGAAAAGGTATGGAAATGTTTTTCATGGTCACTGCTTCTCATGTAATGAATATGGTCACAAAGATTTGGATTGAAAAAATTATGCAAGGAGAGATGTTGGAAGACACCATAACATCGTAAGGTGTTGGAGATGTAATCAAGTGGGACACATTGATGCTCATTGTCACACCATGAGTTGTTATAGTTGCAGTGGGTTTGGCCACAAAGCTCAGGATTGCTGGAATTCAAGGAGACAGCCAATGATGATTTCTTCATATAGCATTGCAAGAAGAGAACATGTAACTTGGAAGGAAGAAAATGTTGAAAGGATGGAAGCTCGGAGTACAAGTACAAAGAAATCAAGACACTCTTAGAAGTGGATGAAGAATACTGAACAACCAGACATGAATGAAGGAATAACAAATCAAGAAAGCTTCGCTCTTTCTGAAGCATATGTGGGCTCTTGTGGGATAAGTCACATACATACATGAGGTGACCTATAGAAAGGTCATGTACATACACATGGAACAGGTCACATACTTATGGAAAAATCCTCAAGAATACGAGTGTACAAATGAGTTGCAACATGGTTTGATGGTATAATTCTATTTTGTAGGGTATGGCATGGTTTTTTGCAAGTTTTTCATGATTATATACTTTCTTTGGTACATGATGTATGGGATGATATAGTTGAGATATTTGGTTGATATATTGATGGTTGATATACATGGTTGTGGCACTTGGTTCATGGTAGAGGCATATCATGAGTGATATGACACTTGTTTGAGACACATGGTTGACATGTTGGTAGAGGCATATGGTTGGTACACAGTTGGAACATGTTCTTGGAATATGGTTGATACACTCCATTGATGATATCTTATGGAATATTGTATGGTATTGATGGAGATAGTTGATGCACATGGGTGTTCTACATGGTTGGGACACAATATGGAACATGATGTACATGGTTGATGTTTTGTTTATGATTCTGTATTCATTGTTGACATATATTTTTCTTCATGATGTATGGTATGGAACGAGTTTTATGCACAGACAGGTCCAAGGATCGCCATAGGAAGAAAATATCATTATTGAGCAGTTGATCTATGTTTCGGTTGAGTAGTAGCATTTGCAGCAAAAGCAGATTGCAATAGTAGCATATTGTT
The DNA here is from genome assembly GCA_000966675.3 of Picea glauca. Lineage (NCBI taxonomy): Eukaryota > Viridiplantae > Streptophyta > Pinopsida > Pinales > Pinaceae > Picea > Picea glauca. The sequence continues at coordinate 666,205 of JZKD02S1678799.1, read as the reverse complement.
TAGCTTGTAGAGAAGATGGGGGGAGACATACCCACAAGGGGAGCTATTCTTCTTCCCATGATTGGTTGCAACAAAATGATTCCATGAGGAGATATGACTGAAATCCATGCCATCGGCATTGCATCCGAGTGATATCCCTTGTCCAAAGGGGGAGATATGATTCATAGGAAGCTCAAAGGCATCGAGACAAGGGGGAGTATCCCCAAGGAGAGTTCAGGCAGGGGGAGCATCCCCAAGGAGAGAACTACCCTTTTCCATTGATGTCAAAGGGGGAGAGATAGTCACATTGATGTGGCAATATGAACATTGATGAGGATAAATGATCAAAGAGGGAGCATGAGCATTTCCATGTCCAAGTGTTTCCATGAATGATTGGTGTTGACATCAATGTTGGTGTTGCCATTGTTGTAGGGATTTTGTATATGGGTGTTCCTTTTTTGCAAATAGTCTGTCTGACCCAAAAAAGGGGTAAACTTATACCAGGTGGACATCTTTTCGAATCCATGATACGAATGTGAAAAGACAATCATACTCGATGATCTTTTCTTGTTTTAAGGAGTACAAAAAGAGCTTAAAAGAGACTCCATATAATGGTTCCATAACTTATGTCGATAGTGTTCCTAAAAAAAATATGGTCCGAGTATGGTGCCATGAGAAAAGAAAATGATAAATATCCAAAAATGAAGGAAAAGAGATATTTTATAGTGTGAATAGGATTAATATGAAGCTATATGTGGTTAAAAAATAGGGTTTTTACCTCATTTTACCCATTTACCTTGGTGAAAATTTGGGGATCCTTTTTCTTTTTCAAATTTGGAGCAGTGATTGTGGAGCATGGAACCACAGATCATGTACCTTTTAGCCAAAAAACAACAAGTTGGACCTCATATTACAAAACCCACCTTGCATTTTTTATGCATTTATTTATTCATGGCATGACTTGAAAATTTGCAAGTTTGCATGGTCGTGACTAGCCTCTTTGCGGGGAGAGACCTAATGGTTTGGTCGCTTTGTGTGAAGGAGGAAATCAAGATTGGTCATGACCATAGTAGATTTGAGGGGTGACCAACCAGTATGGTCCTGGCTGGTCACCCTGTCGACCAAAAGAGGTTGCGACCAAACAAAGTGGTCACGATTGGTCTCCCTGTCTGCTCAGGAAATTCGCGACCAAGTGTGTTTTTTAGAATTTTTTTTTAAAATTTTTGATGAGTATTGTATATGAATGGGTTCTAAAAAACAATTTGTTTTTTTTGGAAGGTTTAAGCAATGATGTTGGAGTGAAAAGAATGCGAACATGAAGAGAATGATAATGTTGTGTTGGAGGATCCTTTGACTTTAGATGATTTAAGGAACTGTGGGTTACTAAAGTTCTTCCTATGTCAGAAAATGTGAGCACAACCAGTGATGTTATAAAGTTTGGTTGATATGTGGGATGCAGATCACCAACATTTTGTTGTATGAGACTAGATATTAAGCTTGGAGATTGAGAATATTTACTTTATGAAGGGATTGTCTTGTCGTGGTGCCACCATAGTCTTGGTAGGTCGCAAGAGGGGTGGTGCAGATCGGGTGGATGACTATGTGGCCCATTACTGTAATGGAGGTACACAGAAGAGAAACAATAAGTTGGATATTAATGAAGTAGTGGATTTGACCCTACGTACCGTTTTATTCACAATTACACGGGTGTTAGCGTCGGAAGTCACTCCTGGATTACAGAAAGAGTAAGCCCAACACCCATCAGTTTATATGTCACAGGTTGTTTATAAAGGGTGACCGAATGGAATTAAACTTAGAAAAATATCATTTTAACTCATAATCCTGGACCAGGCTATGCATGAACAAGTGAGGTCTTGATCTAACTTCCGTCATTAAGCTAAGTTTAAAAATGGACAGAGGGAAGACTTGGTGAGAAATATGAACAAGAATGCTATGGGCATCAGGCCTTCCAACAACTTGGAGGAGAAAAACAAAAAACTGGAATGTGCCTAAATGACACAGTTACAATAACTATAGTGACGGCTCGATTAGATCCTCCAATTCCGAGCGTCGCAATGCTACTATAACAACTTGAATGGATCCTCCAATTCCAAGATATCCAGTGTGAGAGGGAGAAGATAACACATGAAACTAATTAAAACTGGTGCGAAAATTGCAGTGTTCAACCATACATCATCCTACAACATCGAAACCCTCGACTGGATCCTCCAATTACGAGTGTCTTAACACAGAGTTTACAGAGATGGAAAGAAGCTGAATTTCATTAAACATGAAGTCTCATATACAAATGCATAACATGTCTGAAATTGGACCCTGTCCGTAGATCTGGACGCACAGATCCTGGCCGCCCAGATCCCCGCACCTCATAAACTAAATGCACTAGATCACAAATACTTAGGAAAAGTGGGTTTTTGACCCACTTCTTCCCAGTTGTTCGCCAAAGGGGGCACTTCTTATTGAAAATAGCCCCAAACATGTTTATGTGATAACATTAGGCTCCATGGTGGATGACACGCCCCCTGCAGGCTGTCGATAACTCTTTTGCAGCTTCAATGCCTTGTTGTGGGCTATGGAGTTATTTATTAAGCTGAAGACAAACAGGAAAACAATATTTACAAAAACCAAAGAGCCACTTGTGGCTCAAACAAAATACTTCTTCAGGAAATTCCCATTCACAGGGCCATTAAAAAATTCTTCACCCTCCAAATCCTGCAACCTATAGGTGTTGCTTAAAAATACGTCAGAGATTTTGAAGGGCCCAATCCAGAGGGCTTCAAACTTGTTTTGTTTGCCTCTATCCTGCATGGGTGCATCCCACTTAAGAACTAGATCTCCCAACTCGAATTATCCTTTCCTGACCTTCTTGGCAAAGGCTTTCTTGATCTTCTACTGATGATCGTGAACTCTTTCCATTAACTTCTCTCTGGTCTGCTGCACTTCCAACAGCTAATGAATTCTTCTGACCATATTGTCGGGCTCCCCTTCATAATCCTAAAATAATTTTTCTATAGGTAGAGCCATATGAGTGGGAAATACATATTTTGTCCCATAAACAAGTTGTAAAGGGGAGGTGCCTAGGGACCTTTTGGTTGTCACTCGATCAACCCACATAGCGAATTTGAGTTTTGAATCCCATGCCTTATTATTGTCTTCCAACAATATTTTAATGAGCTTGATCATACTTTTGTTAGAAGACTCTATCAGTCCATTGCCTTGAGGATAATAGGGAGTGGAGTGAATCAGTGAAATCCCAAACTACTCACAGAACTTGACCAGAGGCTTAGACTTGAAGGATGCATCATTATCAGTGACAATTCTGCTAGCATAGCCAAATCTTGCTATGATATCCTCTAGGAAGATGATGATTACCTTGTGTGAAGCACTCCTAGTAGAGATAGATTCTATCCACTTGGTGAAATATTCTGTTGTAGTTAGGATCCATCTATGCTGGCCACTTGAAGGAGGATAAATATCTCCAATGAAGTCCAACCCCCATTGTTGAAAGGGTCTTGAAGCTACTACAGGCTTTAGTGGCAGAGATCTGAGCTACTGCTTTCCTGATAATATTTGGCATTTGATGTAGGCTTTGACTTCTCTGCAGATGTCAGTGAATAAGGTGGCCCAGAAATACCCACCCCTGAGAATTTTGTAGGCTGTGGTTTTCCAGAAATGATGCCCCCACACATGCTGCTATGGAAATCAAACATAACTCTTTTGGCTTCTCGTGGGTTTAGACATCTCAGGAGCACTTCTAGAGGGTCTCTCTAATACAGGGCCTGGTCAATAAGGCAATATCTGATTTGTTTGAGCTTTAAATATCTTGCCTTTCTCTTCCTGATTTCATTAGGAGGCTTTAATTCTTGTAGAAAATACAAAATGTCTCTATACCAGGAACATTTTGTTAGTGGTAAGCGATCTGGAGAGTCTTGGCTGGAAAATTTGGTCTATTGATTTTCTGAACAAAAACTGATGAGGTTAACCCCCAAGGCCTTACAATTGGATTCAACCAAAAACTTGGATAAATCATGCCCTTTAAGTAGCTTGGTGGTCTTTATTTCCATATCAAACTCAAGGATATTGGCAATCCATTTACTCCCTCTCCCATCTATGTCAGGTTGTATAAGAATGTCCTTCACAGAGGCTGAAGGAACATATGCAATTATCTTCGAGTGAAAGACATAGAATCTGAAAGCTTTGAGAGCTTTCACCAGGCCATAGGCTTGCTTATCCATGATTTCATACCTAATCTCAACATCCATTAACACCTTACTAAAAAAGGAAATAGGTTGTTCCATCCCTCCATCATTTTTTTGCAATAAAACAACAACGACTGTATCAAAAGAAGAAAAATAAAAGATTAGGAAATCCTTAGAATAATTAGGACTGAATAGTACAGGTGCCTTAGTCAATGCTCTTTTTATTTGGTTGAAAGATTCCCCGGGTTCAACAATCCATTTTACTTCATTCCCCTTCCTGAGCATGGTTGTGATGTGCTTTACCAACTCAGCAAAATTTGAGACAAACCTCCTTAGGAATTTAATCTTTCTCGGGAACACCTGGACTTCTTTTCTGGACCTTGGAAGTGACAAGGTTTGAATTGCCTCCTCCCTACTAGGATCAATTCTCACTCCCTCTGCTCATACTATATGGCCTAACAAAGTTCCCTCCTTCATAGAAAACCAAGATTTCTTGGGATTTAAGGAAAGGCCAAACCTTCTGCATTTCAAGAAAACCTTCCTCAAATGACAAAAATGCTCTTTATCATATCTGGATAAGACTGTGATGTCATCCAGGTAGATGACTACAAATTGATCTTTCTCCCCAATGAAGGCTATGTCCATGGCTCGCTGAAATGTTTCCTCTGCATTCATCAATCCAAAGGGCATTTTGGCATACATAAATGTGCCCCAAGGAGTGGTGAAGGTTGTTTTTTCTCGGTCCTCAGGTAGGACTGATATTTGATTGTAGCAAAAAAATCCATCAATCATAGATATCCTGGATGCACCTGTTACCTTCTCCAATATATGTTCCATCTTTGGTAGGGGGTAATTTTCCTTCTTTGAGCTTCTGTTCAGATTTCTGAAATCAACAAAAAGTCTGATTTCTCCACTCTTTTTTCTTACTGGGACTAGATTGTCCAGCCACTCATAATATCTCAAAGGGACTATGATTTGAGCATCCAACAACTTCTTTACTTCTTTCTCCATGACAAGTAGCAACATAGGATTGATTTGTCTTAGCTTTCGCCTAAAAGGCATAACCTCTTCCTTCAGGGGAATCTTATGCTCAATGACAGTTGTGTCATATGTCTTGAGGTCTTCATAGGTCCAAGCAAAAACATTAGAAAATTCTCTCAATAGTTCAACATATTCAACCCTCTGCTCTCTTTTCAAGCTGCTTGAAAACTTGACAATTTTTGGCTCCTTCTCCATGCCAATGTTGCACTCAGTTGTATCAGCACTATCATTTGAGATATCACCCCTCACTGCCACATCATTGTTATCAAACAACCTCTCCAAAGGAACCAGTCCCTTTGGAGTGTGATTGTTGGGTAATTAAACAATTTTATGATCAACAATCTTGTTCATAAGAGAATCAACATGAGAATCTGCTTCAAAGGTAGGGTCTTGATCAATGTGTAATGTTGAAAACTCCTCAACTGTCTCCAAGAACCTCTTAATTTCAAGATCATCCTCAAACACCTTCCAATGCTTAACATTGTCAGGTATAGAGGGTTTATATTTGACTTATGTATCATACCCGAGCTTAGGTGGCAGAGGGAATCTAAAATTGCTAGCTGAAACAACCATAGAATCAGACACAATGCTTTCTCCCCTTGGAATGAATGATATATTGAAATCTACGAAAAAAATGTCCATGAGGTCCCATACTTCATTTCTGTAGATATTGAGTCGAGGGTGCTTGGCTTGATAATCATTCTTGATTTGTTGAATAATCAAATAATCATATCCAAACACAACTATATCCTTTATGCTCATGTCCTTTGATGCCCTTAATCCCAAAACAAGAGCTTTGTATTCTGCCACATTATTGGTATATTCAAACTCTAATTTGTATGACAGAGATGTAGTTTATTGAACAGGGGAAATAAGAACTATCCCAACACCAACACCATCTTTGGAGGAAGCCCCATCAAAGAAAATTTTCCATACCAAGGTAGTTTGGGGTGAAATTTCATGGGGGTTAATCGACTTCTTTCTGAGCTGAAGAGGAGCTTCAGGGGTGTTGGTGAGCTACAACAAAATGGATCCTAAATTAGTGTCAAGGGAAAAGATGGGATGATTGGTGGGGTCTGCCTCATCACTGACAATGTAGGCTAGCTGAGCCTCTATGTACAGTCTTTTGTGTTCCCCTCCAAAGACTGGAATGATGGCATGTGTGAGATCCATCTGCAATGTTACCCCAAGCTTTTTAATCCAAGATCTTGACAATAACATGCCAAACTTGGGAGGGACATCATCTACCACAATGTCCATAACCACACTCTTCATTGGAAGCTGAAACAATGATACCACCAGATATTTGATGACTCCAAAGTATTGCACCCTCCTTGAATCAAAGGAGTATAAATCATGATAGACCTTTTTTACTTCCAGTCCCAACACTTCCATAACTGTTTTGGGCATGAGGTTGTGGGAAGCCCATGAATCCATCAGGAAATTGTGCAACACCTTATCATGTATGTTCAGGGATGTGTAGAAGGGAGGGGATGAATAATCTCTATCTTCTACCATAGGTCCTAGGATGACTATTGGCTTCTCGTCTTGGAGATTCACTAAGTCCGTGGAAATCTAAGGAGACTCAGAATGTAGCAGTTTGGAGAGGGATATTTTGAACTCTTTATGTTTGACTAGCTTTGAAAGGGGTACATGAATCCTGATATTTTGAATTTTGTGCTCAAAGTTAAAGGGGGAAGGAGGATTAGGAGCTTCCCTCACCTCTGGGACAGGGTCTTTGACTATTGGTGAGATATTCTGAGTTTTCCTTTCCTTGGTTGTATTTGTTGTGGACTTATCATGCTTTTCTGCAACAAGAGGTTGATTAGGGATGTCAGACTTCCCTTCTTTCTTCTTCGATCTGAGATTGTATTTGTTAGGACTGTTGCTGGATTTCTCCCCTTTACTCAACTCATTTATTTGGTTGTTCATGAGGGATTCTTCATATTCTGCTTGAGTCAAATGAGGGAAAGGTGAGGTGTCTTCAATACAGTAAATTTCGGGGTCTAGTTCTTGTTCTTCCCTCTCCTCATCATCAACCAGGTTATTTTGGAGAGGGGTTTGAATCCTCTGATCATCCCTATCTATGTTCCTTTGTTCCCTTGGCATAATCTGGGGAACATGGTTGTTTGTCCTCTTGAAGTTTCTTCTGTTGTCCGCATTCTGAGGATTTCTTTATGTCTGTTTCCCCTCCATTTTCATTTTCTCCATATTTGTATATAGAGACTTTACCATCTTTTTCAACTCATCTAATTGAGGGTGAGTTGTAGAAGAACCAGAGGTTGATGCCTCAGATTTCCCTTTTCCCCTATCTTTGCCAGATTTTCTCCTGAGCCTATTAACTGCCAGCACATTGGATTCTACTTCCAAGAGTGCATCTTGCATGTTATCCAGGGAAGTGGCTCCTCTTTCTCTAAGTACGAGGTAAAAATCAGGGTCAAAAGAACTAGCATAAGTAATTTTGGCAGAGGCTTCTGAGGGTTTGATCTCAGTAGGGATTTTATTGTACATTTTATTGAATCTTTTGGAGAAATCATAGACAGACTCTCCTTCCATTCTTTTCAAGGACCCAAACTCTGTCATGTAATACATGAAATCTTTTTTATCTCCCCACTGTCTCAAGAAGGCATTATCTAGAGCCTCAATCCCAACAATAGATCCAGGGGTCAGTCCCCTAAACCATTTCCTAACCTCACCATCAAGGCTCTGGAAAAAGACTCTCATCTAGACATCTTCATTTTCAATGTTCAGGTTGTCTACATAACTATAGAAGGCAAAAAGGTGCTCTTTAGCAATTATGTCCTCCTCCCTAGTGAATTTAGGCATATATTTCAAGTAATATCCAACATGGAGAGGATTCAATGGCTCGGGTAGGACTAGAGGGGCATAACTTGCAACCACTATGGCATCCATCCTATTTCCAGGGGGATTAGCACCAAACATAGGGATATTAGGTGGAGGAGATTTAGGAGGAGAACAAATTTGAACATGGGAAACTGAAACTGAGCTTACAGGAGGAAAGGGAAACAATAAATGATTTGAAGTGAAGGTTGTTGGGTTAGAAGGAGAAGGGGCTGGTGTGGGTACAACAACAACAAAAATAATAGGAGGAGGTGTGGTAAAGCCTAGGGTAGGAAAATCTTATGGATTCCTCGGTCTAGACTAGGCTACAACGTCAGGGGAGATAGGAGTGACAAGAGTTTCCCTTGCTCATCCAAGACCGGGAGAATAAAACTCAGCAAGAACAACCCAAAGTTTAGAAAAAGGGAAACTTTAGTAAAAGGTCTGCTAGGAAAATGAGAAGCGGATAATGAAGTTTCTAACAAAGGAAGATGAGAACTGTCAGAAATACTTGGGTCAACAATAGAAGATCCTTCTCTGAGGACCTTTCCCCTTTTGATGAATTTCTCTAGATCTGATTTAGTTGTTGCCAAGGGTAGCTGGGGGGTAGACCTCGTGTGTCTACCTCTGGAAGCCACAACTAAAAAAACAGGTCCGCCATAGTGGAGTCGTCATGATGGAGTTGCCAGGTGCACAATAGCAATCTTGGAAGGTTCTGATGCCTGATGCACCTTCAGAATTAGAGGCTCAACGTCGTTCAATCTTGGGGAAAATATTCAACTTCATCCCCGACAATGGCGCCAGAAATGTTAGCGTCAGAAGTCGCTCCTAGATTGCAGTAGGAGTAAGCTCGACACCCATCAGTAAACTCAAAACAATATCATTTTAACTCATAATCCTGGACCATGCTATGCATGAACAAGTGAGGTCTTGATCTAACTTCCGTCAGTAAGATGATTTTAAAAATGGACAGAGGGAATACTTGGTGAGAAAGATGAACTAAACTGTTATGGGCATCAGGCCTTCCAGCATCTTGGAGAAGAAAAAAAAAACACTGGAATGTGCCTAAATGACACAATTACAACAGTTATAATGACGGCTTGACTGGATCCTCCAATTCCGAGCATTGCAATGCTACTGTAACAACTTGACTAGATCCTCCAATTACAAGCTATCCAGTGTGAGAGGGAGAAGATAACACATGGAACTGATTAAAACTGGTGTGAAAATTGCAATGATCAACCATACATCATCCTACAACATCGAAACCCTCGATTGGATCCTCCAATTCCAAGTGTCTTAACAAAGATTTTATAGAGATGGAAAGAAGTTGACTTTCATTAAACATGAAGTCTCAGATACAAATGCATAACCCTGGAAAACTAGTGCTCCATCAAAACTTTACAATTGGGAGCTTAGCTCTACCATTGATAGTCACAAAAATGGAAAAAATGCCTCTAAATACTTGGAGCTGGCTCCATTGCTGAAGGCACGATCATGACATGAGTTTAATGCTTTCCATTGACGAGCTTCTCTACCAAGATGCACATGCAGATGATGGTCATACTACCCATGCAGTCGGTTGTCAGACACAATCTCTGTCAGGATGGATGGATAGTCTGCCTATGAGCTTGTCCCTTTCCGACCTTCTATTTATGGAAGGATATGAAATTCAACCACCGTCAACTACCTCAATAACTTCTTTCTCGGGATCAGGTAAGGCCTGATCAACTCTGCGCTTGGAAAACATGGCGGCCTTTCCTTGGCTGCAACTTCTTCACTGGACTGCTATGAGGGGGCCCAATCTGTGAACGTGGACAAAGATCTGACAGGGAGGGTGATGACACCAACAATGTGAAGGTGAGATGAGGGGTTGTGACACTGGATGAGAAGTTCACGGGAAAATGGATAGGACATAGGTGGAAGTGGCATGAAGCATGGGGGTACAGGTGTCAGGAAATAAGAGGGACGAAGGGAAAGGGGACATGACACCTAGGATAGTGGAGGATGGGTGTGGTGGTGAAAGGCAGGAGGGAAGCGGGATATGTGTCAGGGGAATAAGAGAGGAAGAGTGGGGGGCACTTGTCACCGAGAGGCGATGGCGGTAAGTGGAGGAGGAAGTAGTAAGGGGTTTTAGGGGGGGCCACATGAAACTTCCCATATCAGACCCGCCCTTCATTAAAGGTAGAATGGCAAGGGGGGTCTAGACTCAATCCTTAGCCGCAGATCTAGGTTCTTCAATCCCAGTCGTTCATATTTGTGCGACACCATATCAGACCCCCCCCTGCCCATTAAAAGAAGAACGACCTGGGGGGGTTCAGAATTGGACCCTGTATGTAGATATGGGTGCATAAATCCTGATTTACTAGATCCACGCACCTCATAAACTGAATGCGCCAGATAACAAATACTTAGGAAAAGTGGGTTTTTGACCCACTTCTTCCCAGTTGTTTTCCAAAGGGGGCACTCCTTAGGGAAAACAGTCCCAAACATGTTTATGTGATAAAAACGGGCGACAGGGAGTACTGGGGAACACTTGAATTTGAGGATCCAAGTAGATTATTCTCTAATGAGTTTATCCCCTACAATATATAATCGATGTGTTGCAGTGTTGGTGAATGTGAAGGACTAGTTAACCAAGTGTAGGTTGGGTCGACAAAAGTAATTTTTTTATGGATCCATCTTTCTATCTTTCTTTTTCAAGCGGGTTCCTTCATCACGACAATGGGAGGTGGTGGAAGATGCTGGGTATAGAGATCCAGCTATGAAGAAATGGATAGATCTTCTATCCCGACTCGGGGTGGGGGGACAAAATTCCAATTTGACGCCAATTTGTTTTGATATTGAGATCACTAGATAATGACGATAGATGATTATGCATATAACGACGTGGATTACCGTGATGATCCAGATATGGTTATCCCTGAGGGGGAAAGGTTTAGTCATGAGTTCAGTAAGATAGATACAATTTTCAATATATTTGTATTTATTATATTTTTAATGTTTTTGTGATTTTGTGATATATAATGTTTTTTTGTGTAACATAAAAAATAACTTTTGATGGATAGACTGTGCACCAGTACATCCAGTGGGGATGTCACCATTGAGTAGGTGAGGTGAACAAATCAGGATTGGGAGAGGACTGCATGGTGGGAGAGCTGATGCAGATCTCTTGGGGGATCTTGAGGAGAACCTCGATCATTTGACTATGGGCATTCTGATGGCACACATGAACGATATACCTCTATGTATGCAGAGGATAATTGTAGGTGTGGGGAACCGGTTTGGGAACCTTTTTTGGAAGGTCACACGAGTAGTCATTTGTTATAATGACCATAGGGATCCTTGATATGATTAATGTTCTTTAGTATGATGGACTTTTTGTTCTTTTTATGTTATGGATATATGGGCAGAAAGCCCAATTTTGTTATGTTATACCAATTTTGGATTTTTTTGGACACACATTATATATATATGGATATAGGGCTTTGTGATTTTTTTTTATATATATGTGATGAAATGGTTTATACAATGTTTGTATAATATAATGCTTGTTAATGAAGTAGATTCCAATTCAACGCAAAACTTTCTAGTGCGTCAACTAAGGAATTGAATTTTCTTGGTATATGTTCATAAGTGATAAAATGAAATGATCGTTCCACGAGTTCTACCCTTAAATATTTCCAAAAAAGGATAGGATGTCAAATAGAGTAGGTCGTGTTGAGGTGTGAAACAATGATCTCAAAATCTAGGCATACTCTCAGGTGATGCATGCCCAAAGTAGATGCTTCGGTCAAAATTTCAATGATGACACAATATTCGACAACAATGTTTGTTGCACATCCTAGATAGATTCCCCTAGAGCTGACTATTTCATTGGTGGGTGAAAGTATCACCCAGATAGTGGAAGCGATATTCTGGGAGGTGAGACTAGCTCCATCCAAATATGCATAATAGGGTAAGGGGAATGATGAAATATTCATCGCAAGCATTAAGTAGGATAACCAGATTGACAAATACTATCACATAAAAGGAAAACAAAGAGAACCATGTTGTACTATAATACATATGGTACAAAAGCACTAGATAGCGTGAGGCTTATGCATAGTACTTTTTCAAGTAGAGCCCATTACAAGGCTCTAGGAGAATATTTCCTTCGTAATCAACTAACTCATAGGATCCTTTTTGAATAGCGAATTTGACAACATAGGGCCCATGCCACGGAGGTTCGAATTTTCCTGTGCCCAGTTTATCATGGTCTTGATCATAGATCAACACCAAGTCACTTTCTGGAAAAGTTTGAGGATGATTTTTCTGATCATATTGTGACTTTACTCTCTTTTGGTGGGATTCGTTAGCCATGATGGCCCCACAAAAAAAAATTAATTCTATTCATCTAGAGAGAACCAAATTACTTTTTGTAGGTGTCTTAAGCACCACCAAACTATGGGTAAAGTGAACGTACATGATTTGGAATAACTACAGAAACATAGGGACAAAAAAATTTCCAACATCAAAAGTTGTAGATAGAGAAAACCCCAAACCCTGCCATGAAGAAGCAACAGAGACAACCTCCATAGAAACTCCAATGGCTAGACGAACCAAGTCATAGAGGCATACAATCATTATGGAGACCATAAGTCGAAGGAACCCTACACCCACGATCAACAAAAACACCTTCACACAACCAATAGAAAAAAGGCCCAATAGCTTCCCGCCCTAGGATAAGACCTCAAAAGATTGACCATGCTCCAAACCAATACTCTCACCAAATCTTTGACCAAATTTCAGTCAGAAGAGAATGGAAAGAATACTGAAAGTGAGGCAGGAAAAAGATCGACCCAAGGCCCCAAAAAAAGGGAAACAAAACTCCAAACCCAAAGCACCAAAAACAAAGAATCATGACATCAACACCATGGCCCCTGGAGAAACTCTAAATATGCATCAAAACCTGAACGAACAAGGGAAAAGATGAAGAAACAAGAAAAGGAGACAACCACCTACCACAAAAGAGAGAAAGGTTGCACCAAGAAACCTGCAACACCATGAAAAAAACCATACGGTCCCAGATCTACACATCAGAAAAAAAACCCCTCAAGAGAGTTCACACCCACAACGCCATGAAGAAACCCAAATGACCCCACACTCATCACAAAAAACCTCAAAAACCAAAGAAGGAGCTATTGAAACAATAACATCGCCAAGGCGGACCAGAAGCGGGATCAGAGAACAAAATCCGAAAGATCAAGCATGATAACACCAGGACCGGGCGCTAGAGAACCATATCAAGGGACACAAACCCCTGATCTGAGAGAAAAACAAAAGCCACAAGATGTATGGCACCAACAATCACAGAGAAAAAGCTTAAGGAAGCCCCGACCAACAAAAAAACACAAGTGATCTCACAACAGATCGAATCCCACCAGGAACTAGAGAGGAAGCACTGAATCTGAGCATACAAGCACTAAATCTAACAAGAAACAATACCACCAACCCACCAAAAGAAGGAAACACACAAAAAAACCACTCACAAATTCACAAGATCCGCACCCAGATAAGAGAGATCGGAGACCAAATCAGAACCAAACCACCTCCACGCAAAACCAAACATGGATCCTTCTCATGAGCAATAGTCACGACCCTTGGGGCTAGGATTCTGCAGCTAGGGTTTCCCCATACACTAAGAAGGTTAAATATGAAAAAAATTTTCTCTTATATTGTCCATCCTATACCTAGATTAGATCTCATTTTCAAAATATTTGTCACACTACCAACCTTCCTAACCTCTTAACTCAACAAAACTATGGTGATATTGGAAAGATTTTCTTAATGATTTTCGATCACAGAGACAAAATTATAAAGAATCCCAAGTAATCACTTACCCTCTTAAGGTTCTATAGACCAATTAGGTCTTAGTGGAATTTAATCATCATCATCATCAATATACCTATATTACTATTATAATATCCATTAATCATCATATAATACAATGATATTAATATATGAGACTATATTAATATGATGATGATGATGATGATGATTATTAACGTCCACTAAGACCTAATTGGTCTATCAGACCTTAAGAGGGTAAGTGATTACTTGTGATTCTTTAGAATTTTGTTTCTTTGCTTGAAAAGCATTAAGAGAAGCTTTCCATGTTCCAAGATATTTTTTTTTTAACAGAAACTAGGAAAATTGTATATTAAAACTCTGCCGAAAAAAGAAGCTATTGAGTACATATTAGTTTACAAAATTTGCTACTATCAATAAGTTCCCACCTGTGTTCTCCAGTCTGAATATGGATAATTGAGGTGGTGCTATCTATTCTACTAAATCCTGAAAGTGCAGAGTTGTACACCTTACAAAAAGTGCCTAGATAAAGCTTAAAAAGACATTTCATAGAATTACTCTCTAGCCTGGCCTGGTGTGTGATGCTTTGCCTCTCCTGGAGGCCGGAGGTTAAGATCTAGCTGCTGGTGTCCTGGGAAGGAGGCCTCATTTGATATGGTTGTGACAGGATATTTCAGCCCAGATGTGAATTTAAGCTCCGCAATTTACTTCCTGAGTGCTTTGCATTTCTCTTTAGTCCTTTGCTGCTCGCTCCTTTGTTGTATTGCAATTTCTGTAATGGAGAGTACCTGAGTGGAGAGGGCCCAAAGTGTTGGGTATGTGTTATATTCTTTGCATGTGTGTGTGTGTGGGCGCGTCAGATATGACAACTGCGTCTGACGATCCCTTCACCTAGGGATTAGGGTTTTTGGGCGGTTTTTGCTATTTTTAACGGATTTTTCTATTTTTAGCTGATTTGTAAATTAATCCCAGATTAAGGGATTAGGGTTTTGGTATCTATGGAATACCTAAAAACATTGTATATATTGTATGGTGAATGGTGAAATTCGATATAATGAAAATAAGAAAGGTTTTCCCGGTTGAGGGTTTCTGGTAAAAATCTCTGTGTAATCTGTGTATGAGACATTGATTAATTTCTATATTGCTTAAGAATCTATATGCATTGCTTTACTTCGTAGGTTTAAAACTTGCACGGAGTTGAGCTTGTAGTGCCTGAACTGCGTTTACAACCTCTTCGTGCTCCTCGACTGTGACCATTTTCGAAGCTTGCCTGCTCATATTGGCTGCTCTATTTATTTTCCACCAGCTGCGTCATCCACCAGTGCTTGCTCCAGAAGTTTCTTCAACGTTGATCCTCAAGCTTCTACTTCTCCCTGAGCGCTCTCCAAGAAATATCTTAGTGATGTTCCTCTCAACTATGAGTTTTCCATGCCCATGTTCCACATCAAATGTAATATAATCACTCCTGTTCATTTGATTCCTAGAATTTAACCAATTCCTTGTCGTTCACCATACTTTCGAGCTATGATTACCTATGTTGTCATTATCCTCTTCCTCACTTAAAATTATAGCCCTATACAATTTGAGCGTCATATTACGCCTTAACTTCTCGCTGCTAAGATCCTTCCCACACTCAGGAGCTGTCATGGGTACAACGATGAGACTTTGGACGCGAGCTGAAGACAGGAGAGGAGTTCGGCTAACGTGAGCTAAGGAGGGGAGGGTGAAAAAAGGGGGTGTTATAATGAAGGGGGATCATGAAAACTGGCAGTGGGAGTGTGTAAGAAGGATGAGTGGTGAGAGGGGGTGTGATGAGTGGACTCATGGTAGGGGAGTCGGGGGGACAAGTGGTAAGAGAGAAAAAGGAGGGGAGGTAGGTGTGTGGGGTGGACACGAGGTGGTGACGACCCCACTCTAAAAANNNGGGGGGGGGATTGTAAAGAGAGCTCTTTAGGATGTGAGAGAGTTGTTTGAGTTGTGTCTGCCACCGAATTCCAAAATATCGGTTGACATCCCTGTGTATCATCTTGATGTTTACTTGAATTCATGGGATTGATGACTTATAGGAAATTCCATTAACCATTAAAGTGCCTTGTTCTAAACCAATTTCTTGATTTGCTTGGGCGTTGACTAGTTGGTTGTTTCTTCTGAGTACATGGAGAAAATGTATATTTGGAAATCGTTTGGTCACTGTCGCAATTCTTTGGAGTATAACTCTTAAAAACAAATTGGAGGATTGGGAACCTTTGCGAGCATTCCTTACGATTATCTTGGAGTCCCCAATCACTGAGATGGCTTGTATACCTCTAGATTTGGCGAGGAGGAGCCCTTGATACAGAGCGTAAGCTTCAACTTGATTGTTTGTTGCTAGACCCAGGCTCTAGTGGTAAGATAAAACTTGATTTCCTCATGGGCAGATGATTACCCCTCCCGTTCTTACCACCCCGTCCATGTTCCAAGATATTAATAGTCATTAATCTCACTAATAATATGAATATTAGTTATTAATAATCATATCATTAATATTAATGTTGTTAAATGTTGTTATTAAAAATATACAAGCCTATTTGTGTTAATACCACATTCAAGTAAAAAAAATTGCATCTAAAATTTTCATCCAAACTTCATCCAAAATTATTGTCATCACATTTTTTTTTCCACAAATTCAATTCTTTATCATGTGAAATCACTTTAAATATAAATAATTGTTGTTAATGTATGAAGTTATAAAAATTTACAAAAAAAACTTTCATAGTTGAAAATATTAAAAAAACTCATAAACTTAAGCACTATTCCACATTAATTTGAAATCAATTTTCTATGTAAAACATTTTTTTTTTGATAATTTATAAACACAAAAAAATGCATCTAAATAAATTTGATGTCTCAAATCTATTATAGTTACACAAAAATCTTTTTGATATCTTGATTTATGTGTATCTATAAA
>JZKD02S1678799.1:625050-641070 GCA_000966675.3 Picea glauca | reverse complement strand
AAGCTTCTGGTGCATTACTATCCCTTCGCTGGAAGATTAAGATATGCAGATGATAAGGGTAAGCTCATGTTAGACTGCACTGGTGAGGGGGCTCTTTTTGTAGAAGCCGATGCGGATATTTCCTTAAAAGACTTTGGAGTTCTCTCTCCCCCTTTTCCTCCTGATTTTGACGTTATATATAACGTTCCGGGGCCCGATACCGTCACAGGCTCTCCACTTCTTCTATTTCAGGTTGGTAATTGTTAATAATGTATTTCTAAAGTTTTGATCTCTTTCAACTAGGATTTAAGGTGTCAACATATTTAGTATCATAGCATTTGCATTGCATCTTGTGACAGTCAATTGCATCAGGATATTGGCCGCCGTTACATTAGCACGTCCTATTACAAATCATCTCAGAGTCTGAACGATTTTAAGAGTTTTAGCTCTATAAATTGGATTACATAGTATCTCATAGTGTAACCAATTTTTTAGGTATGGATGGATTTTTTTCCCACAGGTAACGCGTCTTCGATGTGGAGGTTTCATATTGGGTGTGCGTTTCAACCATTGTGTGAGTGATGGTGTTGGAATCACCCAATTTTTGAAGGCTCTGGGAGAATTAGCTAGAGGCGCATCAAGCCCAACGGTTCCTCCAGTTTGGAACAGAGAAATCCTTCGACCTAGGGAGAAGCCTACTGCAAATTACCCCGGGGTCCGTGAATATTACGATCTGAAAGAAAAATATCTAGATTCAATGGTGCAAGCGCCTGCAGTACCACAGGAAATGAAATCAAAATCTTTCTATTTTGGTTCAAGGGAAATTGCGGCTTTGAAAAGACAGGCGGAAGGAGTGAAGCAGTCCACCCCATTCGAACTAATATCGGCCTGCTTGTGGCGATCCAGAACAAAGGCTCTCGATATCCCTGCTGACCAAGATTCCACAATTTCATTTGCCTTCAACGCCCGTTCTCGATTTGTGCCACCTATTCCAACGGGATACTATGGGAATGTGATTGTCTTTGCCTACGCTACAACAAAATCTAGGGATCTCACTGACCAGCCATTGTCCTTCGCTGTGAAATTGATTAAAGAAGGGAAACGTAGGGTGAACGAGGAATACGTGCGATCTGTCATTGATTTGGCGGAGTTGAATGGGTGTCCAAACAACCGGTTTCATGATTTCCTCATTTCGGACGTTTCCAAAATTATGCTCCATCATGCAGAAGTGGATTTTGGGTGGGGAAAGGCAGCGTATGTTTGTCCTGTTTATCCGCCACGGCTAAACATATCATATATAATAAGGCCTCATGTGAATGCCTTTGAAGGATTCGTTGTTCCTGTTTCTTTACCGTCGACTGCTATGGAAATATTCGAGCAAGATGTAAATAATGCAATCAACGACTCCATGGAGCCTTGATCTTTTGAACGTGGGAGCATAGCTGCTTCAATTAGACTTTCCCTAGATATCTATATCTATGATATTAATCACATCTTTGATATGAGGAATGATATCTTTTAATGTGTTTCATGATCAGGAATGATATCTTTTAATATGTTTCATAACTATTTTATTTTAATGGACTCTATTTTTATGTGTTTCATAAATTATATATATGAATGTCAATAGGTTAAACATTCTACATTAATACATTTTTTTGAAATGTTGATTTAAGTGATTATATCTATATTCTGAATGTTTCAAGAGTTTTTCAGCATACTAAATCATTTCTGCATTCAAAAATAGATTTTGAACAACAAAAAATAGTGATTTGTGTAAATTTATATACTTTCTTATGTAAATTATCCACTTTAGAATGTATTATAGTGTAGATTCATTTTTATTTTTTTTTAAGTAAAAAGAGTTGGAGCCTATTATTTTATCATTGACAAAATACAAAGTTGTTGGTGATGCCAGCTGTCCCGCCTGAGCAGGAAACCGGGACAGCTGGGCATCCCTGTTCATGTGTCGCCATAGTTGCAAAGTAGGCAAAATTTAACAAAATTCACGCTGCTACTTCCCGCCCGTAGGAAACCGGGATTAGCAGGCATCAGCATGAGACTGGTTTTTTCATCTAAAACTAAGAAATATAAAAAACTATCTGTCCTAAGGCATAGGCTATTAGAACAAAACCACAAGCAAAGTCTGGGTCTGAACATCAAATAACCTCGGAGCCAAGGTGAGTGTCGTCGACTACGGTGTGCCTCCATCTTGCTGGAAATGCGTATGCTCGGGCACATGTCGGGCATTGTTTCTTTGGCGTGGCTCTAGAGTGCGCTGCGAAGAACATGTCGAACCTCTGCTCCAGTCTTGCGATGCAGAAGACCTGATCTTCTAAGAGATTTCTCATATCAAAGATGAGATTGAGATAACCCCAGTGAACTAAGGGTGGTTGTTCTGGGCTGGTGGCCGCTGTCGCTCCCTGCATTTTGTGTCCCGCAGCTCTTCTAGTGGGTTCGAGAGGAACTTCTTCCTCCACATAGCAGGGAGAGTAAGGCCTTTCTACGCTGATGTCACAGTGGTTGCACGTGCCGCTTGCCGTCTGTGGAGTGCTAACCGAACCAAAATGCGAGCGTGGGTTCCAGTTTTCCGGGACCATGAACAAGGTGTGTTCAGGAGGGCTTTCCAGGCCTCCTTCCGGGATCACCTCCTCGACGACTGCCATTGGAGGTGTGTGTGGTCGTTCCCTTCGCCTCCTGGCAGCCATTGCCATTGCCTTTTCAAAATCTGCCTTTCTCTTTCGTCGCGACTCCGATGTATAACAAGCCGCTCCTCTTCGCGGTGTCCCCCTGATTCTTGGCATGGTGAGGCTCTAATGTCTGAGCCAGGAGTGGCCAATTGGAGTCGGATTGCTGCTAAGGGTGGGCAGTGTGGCCGAGAGAAGCGACAGCACCAGTGGGATGAGAGAGAACTTGTTGCAATGCCAGTGCTTCTGAGAGACGGAGGTTCTCGAGAGCGCTCTGCTACCTGGTGTTACAATTCACACAATGAGCCCAAATGCCATGACAATTACCATAACTACAGCCATCACTTCCTCCATTAAAATCTGCGGGATAGTGTGGGTACCCTTCCCTTGTGCAAGAAGGCTCGACTATTGAATGCGCCTGTGCATATTCATGCCGAATTAATGAGCGAGTGATGTGAGCCGGTAGACACCATGACACCGCGTCCCAGCTCGCTCCCACGTGGCTGCATCGCCCTCCGTGTCACCCCATCCGGGGAGTGAAGATCTTTGTTGGCCAGGACTTGGCACCACTTGAGGACCTCTAAGGCTGGTGAGCCATGGCCATCCCAGCATGAGCATTCCTCTCCCGTGTCCACTTCCTCATTTGCTAGGCAATCTACCACCTTGTTTGCTTCGCGTTTCACATGTGAAGTAATGATACTGCAATGCGGTTGAAGGTGAAGAGTGAAGTCAGCTAGCAGGCTATGGAGTCTACAGCTTGGTGAGATTTTGTTTGGGTTGCATCCATAGAGTATTCTAGTGGCTAGCCTGATGATGACTTGGGAATCTCCTTCTAGGATTACCTTATGATGATCTTTATCAATGGCTATTTGGAGTCCTCGGAGGAGTCATGTTAGCTCGGCCACATTGTTGGTTGTTTCTCCAAGGAAGCCTGCCTCCATATCAAGGATTTCCCCTCCTGAGTTTTTGAGCATGACCCCATAGCCTGTCGGTCCTGGGTTACCTTTGGAGGCTCCATCAAAGTTGACATTGATGAAGTGCGCTTGAGGGGGAGTCCAATTAGTAGGACTGGTAGGTAGTCCCGTGTTGCATTTTTTCTATGGTTGGTTGCTAGTTAAGGGCTGCCAATGTTGAAGAATGCTAAGCTCCTCAGGGCTGCACTGCTGATCTTCCTCTATCCAGGGCTTACTTCTGATTGTTTCTTTGATTAGTGATTTAAATTTCTCCCAAGTGGCTTCAGGTGGAGAGAATTGGGAGTGGAATATTCTCTTGTTTCGCTCCTTCCAAATTTTCCAAAGTGTGAATCCCGGTAGAAGGGTCCATATGTAGTTTAAAATGGGGTTGTTGAAGGAGATGTTGTCCCAATTCTCAATTGTGTCATTGATGCTGCTCCGATTCCGGCTGGATTTGCGCATAAGTTGCGCACCATAGTCCCAAATTTTTTGGCTGTAATGACAGCCATTGAAGAGGTGTTCTTTGGTTTCCTCCATTTGTAGGCAAAGAACGCAGCAGGAGGGTCCGATAAGGCATCTCTTTTGGAGGTTGTCCCATGTCAAGGTTCTGTTGTGCGCCACTAGCCATAGAAAGGTGGAGATTTTAGGCCAGAGAGCAGGATTCCAAAATTTGCTCCAGATGTGTTCTGTTTCTGGTTCCTGTTGGTTTCCTTGCAGTGAGTAAGCTTCCTTGATGGTGAAAGTGCCAGCCGGGGTGTACCCCCATCGTAGGATGTCTGATCCTTCTTGATACCGTTTTTTCCTATTGGAGGCTTGAGCTTGCCAGCTCTGCAGATTAAGAGTTCCGGGGATCCCGAGCTCTTGATGTGAGATTTTCCATCGGCGCCATCGCTGCTGCGGGGTTTGTGCTGCCCAGAGATCTTTGACTTTTAGAGGGGTGTGCTGGTGGAGAGCTCTTTTGAGGTCAGCTAGTTCCTCCATTGAATCCAGTGGTTTAAGCTACTGCCAGGAGTCTTGCCAGAAGAGGGCACTTCCTCCATCTCTTAGCTCCCAGAAGGCGTGGTTCTGAACCAGAGTGCGATTTTGCCAGGCGGTGTTCCAGATGTTGGAGCCTTGTATGCAGTTGTTGTGCCAAATTAGCTGGTCTTTCGCAGTGTGGGGGGCATACTTGCGTTGCCACAGTTGTGCCCAGGCTGCTGAAGGATTTTTCAGCCATCTCCACTAGATTTTAGCTCCCATCACTTGATTTAGTTTTCCGAGGTCGCGGAGCCCCAATCCGCCTTGACTCTTTGGCATGCATATCTGATCCCAGTTGACTAGAGCCCATTTCTTTTTGGGTTGGAGGCCTTGCCAGAGAAAATTTATCTGCAAGGTTCTAATGGCTTTGATGAATTTCTTGGGGGCTACCACGACCGTGAAGAGGTAAGTAGGTAGAGCTTGCAGGACTGACTTGAGGAGAACCAATCGAGAAGCTATATTGAGGGGTCTAAAAGTCCAATTGCGCAGTCTGTTGGAAATGGAAAGGAGGAGGCTGTCCCAAGAAATGGAAGAGGTCGTCGCTCCTGTTAGTGGTACTCTGAGATAGTTGGACGGAAGGGAGCTTCTGGGTATTCCCAGAAGTCTGGAAACATGCCTCTGCACAGGGGCTAGAGTATTAAAGAAGCAAATCTTGGATTTATCCAGGTTGAGGGTCATTCCGGAGGCCTCAGTGAAATCAGAGAGGATGGAGTTGAGCTTGGTAGCTTCCTGAACCGAGGGAGAGTTCAGAAGGAGGGTATCGTCTACGAGTTGGCTGTGTGAGGGTGCAGGCTGAATATTGTGCAGAGGGAGGCCTTTGAGGGAGCCTTCAGTGACTGCTGCTCGGATGTAACGTCCCAGGCCTTCCGCTAGGAGAACAAAAAGAAAAGGGGAAAGGGGGTCTCCCTGTCCGATTCCTCTAGAGGGCGAGAAGGGTTTGGATGGTACACCATTGATTAGAATGGAGAAGAAGGTTGAAGAGATGAGATTCAAGACCCAACTTGTCCAGCCCTGATCAAATCCAAAGGCGTCAAGGACTGCTTTGATGTACTGCCAGCTGGCCCTATCGAAAGCTTTAGAGAGGTCAATTTTTATGAGCATACCTGGAGTTCTTGAAGTCTTGAGGGAGTGTATGATCTCATGAGCCAAGATGACGTTGTCCATGATTTTCCTTCCTTCAACGTACCCTGACTGTTCCTTGGAGATGACGAAGGGCAGGATGGGATTGAGCCTGGTGGCGATGACCTTAGTTATAATTTTGTAAATAACGTTGCAGAGGGCTATAGGCCTGAATTTTTTGGGATTGGTGACTCGTTGCTCTTTCGGAATAAGAGTGAGGAAGGTGGCATTAAGTGCTGGAAGTACCAGACCCGATGCTCGTGACTCCTCCACCACTCCCCACACTTCTTTTCCGATCAAATCCCAGCAGTGATGGAAGAAATCCGTGGTGAACCCATCCGGGCCTGGGGCTTTGCCTACGGGCATGGCCTTGACTGCTTGGTCGACCTCTTCCTGGGTAATGGGTCGGGTTAAGGCCGCATTCTGCTCCGGGGTGATTAAAGTTGGTATGTGCGTAGTGACTCTCCTGATTGCTTCCGATCTGTCTGTGACTGATTCTTTTAGGAGGTCTTGATAGTATCTGAGCAGTTCTTCCTCAATTTTGGAATGTTCTCTGATGAGGTTACCTTGGCTGTCCTCTAGGTGGGTGATCCTGTTGATGTGTTGTCTGTGCATCATGGCTTTATGGAAAAACATAGTGTTTTTTTCCCCCTCTTTGAGCCATTACACTCTGGATTTTTGCTTACATAAGATTTCCTCCTGCTTTCTTCGCTCCTCTAATTGCGCCTGAAGTTGTTCCTCTTCCTGCATGAGCTCTGCTGTTCTGGATCCGACAATGAAGATTTCTTGAATTTCCTCCAGCCTGCTTTCGATGGTCTTTATGCTTTGTATTATATTTCCAAAGCTATCTTTATTCCATTGTTTTAGCCTTTGCTTGAAGTTTTTTAAGCGCTGCTGAAATTTGTACATGCATGAGCCATGATCAATTTCTGCTTGTTCCCACCAAGATTTAGCTAGTCGTTTGAAGTCTGGGTGTGATAGCCAGAATTTCTCGAAGTAGAACAGCTTGTATCTAGGAGGCTCCCCCATATCTATCTGTAGAGCTAGGGGCCAGTGGTCTGAGCCTGCTTTCGGTAAGATCAGGCTTTCCAAATTTGCGCCTGATTCCCTGATCTCTTCCGTTACCAAAAAGCAGTCTAGTTGATAGGCAATGTGCTGATTGCCTGATCTACGATTGGACCACGTAAAGGTACCCTTGCTATTCTCTATATCTACTAAGTTAAGATGGTCAATGAGAGCTTTGAACTTACCAGTGTCTTGCTCCAATATTTTGATGCCGCCAGATTTTTCCTCCAGTGTCAGGATCATGTTGAAGTCGCCTCCTATGATCTAGTTTGGGGTGGTTGTCAGACTTTTGATTAGCTTGATTCGCTCCATGAAATTGTCTTTGTCCTGGCTCCCTTGAGGTCCGTACACATTTGTGATGGCTCCTTCCTGGTTCATTCCCATGACCATGAAGTGAGCCGTGATTGTGCCAAATGTTGTGAAGGGCTTGCTGATAGTTATATTGGATGGATTCCATAGTATGGCAAGGCCACCTGAGGCCCCTATGGAGTCCGTTGTTATGGAGGTACATTCTCGCCATATGCGTTGGAAGATTGCTTCCGCCTCTGCTCCTTTGCATTTAGTTTCTTGGAGTAGTAGAATAGCTGGTTTCTCTGCTATGATGCATTCTCGGAGGATCCTCTATTTGGATCTCCCATTCAGTCCTCTTATGTTCCATGTTATGATCTTCATCATTAAGAAGGAGGTGAGGAGTGGAGGTATCCCTCCGAGAGCTTGTGTATCTGTCCTGAGTTTATCATGAGGTTCCCTGCCTCCTTGATCAGTTGATGCACTGTTTTCCTTCCTCTTCTCTTGCTTTCACGTAGGACTCTCTTCGAGCCAGAGTTCTGGTCCAATGCTATGCCTAGATGTGCGGTGGACCCTGTTGAGGAGTTGAGAAAGACCTTGTGTACCTTGCGCAGTTGTTCCTCTGGGAGGGTCTGCAGGTTCTTTTGGTTTAGAGCTTCCTCCAGCTTTTCCAGATCTATCCCTGCCAACTCTCTGTCATCCAGCATCATCGGAGTATCCCCATCCCCTTCTCCTCTGTCCTCCATGTGGGTTTCATCATTTTGAGGGGAGGGGTTGGGCTGCGTGTTCTCCGCTTGTGGCTGTTGGGTATTTTTGTGTGGGTTCTACACCTCCTCCTCTTCTGGTAATTGCTCTAGAATCTCGTATGAGTTCTTGGTGGCTATGCTTTGTCTGGGATCCATGGGCTGCTTCTTTGCTGGATTTTTCCTTTTCAATGTGACTGTGGTGAAGCCATCTTTCTGCTTGGTATCATTTGCTTTGGTGGCTTGCTTGATGAGAGGGAAATCTCGGTAGAGATGGCCATGCTCATGACATCTTCAGCATCTGAATGGTATGTGTTCGTAGTCCAGAGTTTGCAGCCAGTCCTCATCCTAGTACTCAAGGGTGACCGCGCCAGGGAGTTCTTTGGATATGTTCATATACACACAGATCCTGGTGTATGAAGTATATTTTCGCTGTCTGGTAGCCTCTGACACCCTCACATATTGCCCTAGGGTGTTTCCTATTCCCATTAGAATTTCTTCCAATTAGAACTCTTGTGGTAGGGAGTACAGGCGTATCCAAACCGGAGCCATGGTGAAGTCTTCTTTGTCTGGGATGAATCTTTCGGTCCAGAAGCGGAGGAACAGCCCTGCCGAGTTGAAGAAGTATGGCCCATTTTCAAAGATTCTGTCTTTGTCCTCTAGGTTGTATAAGATGATTGTGAAGAAGCCCTTGGAGCTGAGTTGAAGCTCATAGTCACCTTTGGGGTTCCACCAGTGCTTTATCCACTTGTTGAGGTTTCTTTCTGCCGGCCATAGCCCTAAAAATTTGTCGATGAGTGCATGCTCCCACATG
Source organism: Picea glauca (assembly GCA_000966675.3). NCBI lineage: Eukaryota > Viridiplantae > Streptophyta > Pinopsida > Pinales > Pinaceae > Picea > Picea glauca. Next base: position 632,405 of record JZKD02S1678799.1, on the reverse strand, counting down.
AACTACGTGTGCTCGCCCACTTTGTTTGAGCTGATGAGGTACCTCAGTGGCTTCTCCATTTGCGGGATGCATTTGCCCAGTTCCCAGCTTCGTGGTTTCGTCGGTTGAGAGGTTCCTGCATATGTGTCCATGTCCACTTTGAGGCTTTGCTCCCTGGCTAGTATCTGCTCTCGTATCTGCGGCGGCGGCTCAAAGGTGGGCCGTTTTGTTCTGGTTCCAGGTTTTTCATTAGCTGCAACATTGCGGTATGAGGGGGGTTTCCCCCCCTCCTCTGCGCCCATTCTCCTATGGCAGAAGGAGCCGTTCGTTGAGGAAAGGTGCTTGTTGGTATTCTCATTGGTGAACTTTTCCTAGTGTTCGACCTACCATCTTAGGCGGGTCTAGGGTTTTGCAGAGCCCTCATCATCACGTACTAGCTCCATAGTGAAAATGTGCATTGGTCAATTCCTAAAATGCCATGAGATGAAAGAGTGTGTCCAGTGTAGATTCATTTTAGTTTCATATGTTAAAATAGATTATTTATTAATATATAAACTATAAAATTTGAAATGTTACTCATTATTTTATTTTTATGTTATATGCATATAAAAATGTTAATATAATTTTGGTTAAATGATATAAATATTTTGAAAATAAAAAAAATAAAATTTTTACATTCATCAATTATGGTGTTGCTTTATAACATTTATAAATAGATTTTGAATATTTTCTCACTTTATGTGATATTTGACTCTGGAACCTCATTAGTAAACAACAACACTCGTACATTAAATTTATCATGGGTTATCTTTCACAATGGTGGAATATGTTTTATGGTTGATCATGTTTGAAGAGCTTTCTTATGTAAATTGTGAGTTTGGAATGTATTTTAACTAATAATACATTTTCACATTTCAACTACGATTTCTCACTTTATGTGAGATTTGACTATGGAACCTCATTGGTAAACAATAACACTCATCCATTAAATTTATCATGAGTTATCTTTCACAATGGTGGAATATGTTTTATGGTTGATCGTATTTGAAGGGATTTCTTATGTAAATTGTGAGTTTGGAATGTATTGTAGTGTAAATCCATAGTAGTTGAAATGTGAAAATGTATTATTAGTTAAAATTGTAGAATCTAAAATATTATTTTTTATTTTATGTTATATGCAAATGTAAATGTTAATATAATTTTGGTTAAATGATATACATATTTTCAAAATAAGGCAAAGTAAGTAACACAAAATTGTTAATATAATGTTGGTTAAATGAAATAAATATTTTGAAAATAAGGTAAAGTGAGTAAAATTTGAGTTTATTTTAACAATTTTTTAAAATTTTTTCAATTAGCATTTTCGTATATTTGTTGAGTAGTTATGAGGGTGTGGATGGGGATATAGAGTAAAACATATTATTGTTTATTCTATATTTTCCACCCCCACCCTGTTACAATGCCTTAAGAATAATAAAAGGTTAATGCATTACAATCCACTTCGAGGGGGAATCTCCCTTTACAATATATCCAATTCAGAATACCATATGAGATGAGATAAAATGATGCTAATACTCCTTCTGTAATATACCAGATATAAAAAGTACATACATAATATAAATAAAATGCTAGAAATGACAGAATAACAACAATATAACCAGAACAATCACCACAATAGCACTGAAATGATATAAGAATAACAACAAAAATAACACTTTGATTTTGAAAGCAATGTTCATGGGCCTCTTCGAGGGGGCAACCTCCAGTTGAGTAGAGCTCTATTAAAATAATATCCAATCTAGGGTTCTCATACCCTCAACTCCTATTTATACTAAATATGTCTATCAAAAGAAGCATATAAAGGAAGATCCTTCTAGAAGCGGAAGCTTCTATTAAGTCTTCTTACATCCACCTTGTTCTATTTTATTGAAAGGCCTTATTAATATTGACCTTTACTACATCCGAATATATTATTCTACCTATGTACGGGTTAGGACCCTAACATGTCCACCCCCTTAAAAACAACCTTGTCCTCAAGGCTTGAGATGTGGAAATTACTGCAGAATGCTAGTTGGTTCCCAAGTGGCAGCTGCTGGAGTTGTATCTTTCCACTGGACTAGCACTTCCTTGATGGTTCTCTGATGCAGGTGACGCTCACGTTGGTCCAAAACTGCTTGTGGCTATAGCCAAATGGATCCTGCTTCAGCTAACTCGGGAAGGTTGGTTTGAATTTGGCACTTAGCTCCAATCACCTTCTTTAAGCATGAAACATGAAAAACAGGATGTAGCTTCGAATGACTGGGCAAAGATAACTGATAGGCGACTTGTCCCACACGCTTGAGAACTGTATAAGGACCATAAAATTTGGGTGCTATCTTCTTACAATGCTCGATCTTGAGGGAAGTTTTCTTGTAAGGTTGCAGTCGAAGAAACACCTAATCCCCTTTTGCAAATTGACGTTCAAAGCGACCTTGATCTGCTTGTTGCTTCATGCGATTCTGTGCCATGACCAAATTCTCTTTGAGGGTAAGGACAATAGCCTCTCAAACTGTAACTATGTGGTCAACCACCTGGATCTTCGAGGCACTTGGTAAGTATGAGAGAACTGAAGGAGGGTTTTGTCCATATGCCGCTTCAAAAGGAGTCATGCGTGTAGTTGTATGGTATGAAGTGTTGTACCACCATTCAGTTAGGGGTAACCTTTGAGCCCACTGATTTTTCTTTTCTGAGGAAAAACACCTCAGATATGTTTCCAAACACTTGTTGACAACTTCCGTTTGACCATCAGTCTGGGGATGATAAGTTGTGCTGAGATGCAATTGGCTGCCTTGTAGCTTGAACAGTTCTTACCAAAAATTGCTTCTGAAAGTTGGGTCGAGATCATAAACAATACAGTGCGACATGCCATGAAGCTTGAAGACCCAATCCATGATAATTTGAGCCACCGTGAATGTTATAAACGAGTGTTGAAGAGCGCATAAATGAGCATACCTGGAAAGGCGATCAACAACCACCATGATGACTGATTTATTTCTCGATTTGGGTAAGCCAGTAATAAAATCCATAGAGATATCCTTCCAAATAGCAGGTGGAATCGAAAGTGGTTGTAGTGTGCCCAGAGATTTGACTGTTTCTCCCTTGTTGTGTTGACACACATCACATTCAGTGACAAAATTACAGATGTCTTGTTTCATACCATCCCAGAAAAAAGAACGTTTGACCTTGTCATAGGTTTTGGTGAACCCAGAGTGCCCCGCTGTGGGTGTAGCATGAAGCTCAAAAAGTACCTTGAATTTAAGCTTTGATTGTTCACTTAAATACAAACGACCTTTATATCGAAGTTCATCATGGAGCCAAGAGTACCCTAGGGGATCTGGAGCATTGGACTGCAATTGTTGGATCAGATGCAAACTTTTGGGATCTTATAGCCATTCTTGGCGAACGACTTGGAGCCAATCTCATACACTGAAGGAAAGAGAAAAAAGGGATCCTTCATCTTCATATTTTCGGGAAAGTGCATCCGCAACCACATTGTCTTTGCATTTCTTGTAAATGATATCATAATCATATCCAAAGAGATTAGTCACCCATTTTTGTTGCTCCGGGGAGGACAGGCGTTGTTCTAGAAAATACTTGAGGCTTTGATGGTCTGTCTTAATTTGGAAACATTGCCCCAATAGATAAGGGCGCCACAGATCAATGGCATGTAGAATAGCCAACATTTCCTTTTCATAGATTGATTTTCCCAGATTTCTTTCAAATAGTTGCTTGCTAGTAAAGGCCAAAGGTCGACCCTCTTTCATAAGGACAACACCAATTCATTTCCCTGAGGCATCACATTCCAACACAAAGGTCTTTGTGAAATCAGGAAGGGATAGAACTGGGGTGGTGTACATGGCCATGTTCAAGGTTTTAAAAGCTTGAGCAGTGGCTGGAGTCCAAGTGAAAGAGTTCTTTTTTAGGAGAGCAGTGAGAGGTGCAACAATCTTTCAATAATTCTTAAAAAACTTGCGATAATGCTTTGTTAAACCCAGAATTCCATGCAAGATTTTGAGAGTCTTTGGGTGAGGCTAGTATTGCATAGCTTTAATCTTTTTCGGATCAACCCTGACACCATCCTTGCCAACCAGATGACCTAAGTATTCTACTTTTGAGGCGCCAAAAGAAAATTTAGACTATTTCAGGAAAAGTTGGTGCTGAGAGAGTGGATGGAGAACTCGATCCACATGAGAAAGATGGTCTGTCGAAATTTTGCTATAGATGAGGATATCATCAAAGAAAACTAAGACAAAATGATGAAGAAAAGGATAGAAGACATGATTCATGAGGCTTTGGAAGGTGGAGGGGGCATTACACAAGCCAAAGGGCATGACCAAAAACTCATAGTGGCCCTCATGAGTTATAAAGGCAGTATTGGGAATGTCTACCTCTTTCATACGTATCTGATGCTAGCCCGAATGAAGATCAAGTTTAGTAAAGAATTGGGTGCCACTCAATTCATCTAGGAGGTCATCAATGACAGGAATGGGAAATTTGTCTTTAATGGTTAGTTTGTTGAGGGAACGAAAGTCAGGACACATTCGCCAAGAATATTCTTTCTTCAGGACCATGATGACAGGAGAAGAGTAGGGGCTCGTACTAGGGTGGATAACGCCTACATTAAGGAGTTCCTGGACCATTTTCTCAATTTCATTTTTTTGGGAAAAGGGGTGATGATACGGACGGATATTGGGAGGAATGCTTCTAGGTACAAGGGGAATGGAATGATCATGAACACCACGGGAAGGAGGGAGTCCTTGGGGATTGGAAAAGACCATTTGATGTTTAGAAAGGATGTCTTGGAGGTCTTGTGGCACCGAGGGTGTCTCTGTTGTTGGTATGGCATGGAGTTGGGAAATAACACCAGAATGACCTTTTTTGAGCAGCTTTTCCATGTGATGGGAACTAATGATCTCAGGTGAACCAATAGTGATGCCTTGGAATTTATATTGGTTTCCCTCCTGGTCTAATTGCATGGTTAGTTACTTAAAATCCATGAGAATGGGACCCAAAGTCCTTAGCCATTCTACACCCAACACAATGTCACAACTGCCCATGTCGATAGCAAACATATGAGATTTCAAGTGGTAGTCACCAATTTGGAGACACAAATTTTCACAACGCCCTCCAAATTTCATGGAACCACCACTAGCAATCATGATTTGGAAATTGTTGACGGTATGGATGTAGCAATGAGTTTCTTGGGCAATGCGGTGATGAATAAAATTATGGGTGCTTCCACTATGAACCAAAATGATGACCTTCCAATGCTTGATATAACAAATTAGCTTGAGGGTTTGGGGAGCAGAGAAACCAGTGAGATCATTGAGGGAAATGACCAGTTCTACTTTAGGAGGGTCCGAGGGAGGGGTTATGTCAGTGGTTTCAGGTGACTCAAACACAAGGGGAGTTTCAACATCCTCTTCTGAAATATCCTTGAAGATGGCCATACAAAGATTTTGTTCCTTACACTTGTGTCCTGGGAAATATTTTTCATCACAATTATAACAAAGGCCTTTGAGTTGGCATTCAACCATTTAAGCCCTGGTCAATTTTTGGATATTTAGTTGAGTGGAGGGAGTAGTGGGATTTACGAGTTTAGGGCGAGGGATAAAGGAGGGTTTCGGTTTTGAGAAGATACAACCTGTTGTGCTTCTTTAGATCTTTTAGTAGCCTCCACCCAACTCTGAGGCCAAGCCATGAGGACATGGGCTCGAATCTCATCCTTGAGGCCAATGATAAAACACTCTTGGAAAAAGGAATCAGACATGCCCTCTGTCCGAAAAGTTAGGCACTCAAAGGAAGCTATAAAGTCTTCCACTGTTCTTGATTGTTTCAACTTTGTCAAATGACCCAAATGGTTGGTGTCAGTGTCAAAGCATTCATAAAGCTCTGCCACAAAGTGTGTCCAAGCAATATACCCTTGACGAGAAGTTTTTCTCCATTTCCACCATTGCCAACGTTCTTGATCTAGATGGAGAACACCATACCAAAGTATGGCCAAGTCATCTGTAATGTCATATAAAGAGAAATAATGTTCCATTTGGGTTACCCAACCAGTGGGGTCCGAGCCATCAAATTTGGTCACATCCACCCACGGAAGGCGTAGATCACGTTGAAAGTGATGGTGTTGAAAGTTATGGGAATGAGAGGAATGTTCACCGTCAATATGTGGAGGTGAGTTAGAGGAAGGGTTATCTGTAGGGATATGCAGTTTGGTGCAGAGTGATGAAAAGACAGATTCAGGTTGGGTGGTCAGTTCTTGTTTGATTTCCTCCATTGAGGACTGCATGGTTGTATTGATGGTGACAACATTGGCATTGAGTTGTTTCACTTCTTGTTGGGTATCCGTGAGACTAGATTGCAAGGTATTGAAGCGATCTTCCAATTGTTGGCTACGGGTATGGGCCATGAGGACGAGGGAACTGAAAAGGGGCGATGGGGTAAAACATTTTGTCGAAAAATGATATGTATGAAGGTGATAAGGGAGAAGAGGTGAATCCAATGGAATAGGTCTCAAATAATGGTGAAATTGTTTCCAGAAGAGGTGAATCCAATGGAATACTCCATTCTGAAGAATACTCCAGTGATGAAATACCCAAATTCTTGACCAAGAAGAAATGTGTAGTGATTTGGCAACCCGAACACAGTTGCATGACAATAGATCTTATCTGTTTTAATTTGTTTATGTTTTTGTCCCCTAAGGGTTAGGTATTCAAGGGGTCTAAAAAAAAGGGTTTTCCTTGTGCTATAGCTCTCTGATATTCGTTTGGGGTCCAATAGTAGTACTCAGCCCAATATATCAGGGAACCAACTAAGGAGGTTAGAGTGTACCCTTAGCCGTACTACCCGACTACCCAGATACTAGAGAGTATCTTCCCGATTGTTGTTCTCGGTGGCACTATAGTAGTCAGGCGACTGATCGGTTTATCTAAAGAGGGCTTCAGGTAATCTACGTCGATTCGTACACAGGTGTTGTCTGATACACTACCACTCGAAGGGGTACCAACAAGGGTTACAAGGGTGGCCAACAGATGTGCGCTTAAGTACAATTTGTATTTCCTGCATGTATGAATCCCTCAACCGCGGGTTTATGTGTGTAATAACATATCTCTATGGGTTAAAGATGCAAGAATATGTCTCTACCCTGGAAAAAAAATTACCTACAACTTCTGCCAAGGAAAGTGCTCTGATACCACTTGTAATATACCAAATATAAAAAGTATGCAAAACATAAATAAAATGCTAGAAATGGCAGAATAACAACAATATAACCAGAACAATCACCACAATAGCACTGAAATGATATAAGAATAACAACAAAAATAACACTTTGA
>JZKD02S1678799.1:606118-618126 GCA_000966675.3 Picea glauca | reverse complement strand
CAGAAAAATATGGATCTATTTTCTCAGACACAAGTCTGAAACATTTACAAAATTCAAAGAATTCAAGGCAGAAGCTGAAAAATAGAGTGGAAAATATATCAAAGCACTCAGGTCATATGGAGGAGGTGAATACAACTCCAGAGAATTTGCAAATTTCTGCAAATCTCAAGGCATCATCATGCAAACAACAACCATATATACTCCACAGCAGAATGGAGTGGCTGAAAGGAAAAATCAGACAAGAATGAATATGGCAAGAACACTTCTCAAAGAGAAAAGTTTGTCAAATACTTTTTGGGCTGAAGCAGTAGCATGCTCAGTTTATCTCTTGAATAGATCACCAAATACAAGTCTAAAGATGAAAGTTCCCCAAGAAGCATGGAGTGGAAGAAAGCTTAATGTAGCGCATCTAAGGACATTTGGATGCATAGCATACGCTCACATACCTTCCGAATTAAGGAAGAAACTTGATGAAAGAAGTGAGAAATGTATTTTCACTGGATATAGTGAAACATCTAAATCTTACAGGCTGTATAATCCAATCTCAAAGAAATTAATTCTCAGCAGAGATGTAAAATTTCTGGAAAATCAATTCTGGAATGATTCTGAAAATCAGCAAATGGACAGTCAAAATCCATTGCTACCAAGTTCTGAAAACGTAGAAAATTCAAAACAGCAAATACCTCAAAATATTCTTCCAAGAATGCAGGTACAGAGACAACCTGAACATTCTTAGGATAACTCAACTTCCAGCAGAGAATCATTCTCCGAATCACAAAATCAGAGAACTCGAAGTTTGAGAGAAATCCATCAGCAGTTGGATGACTTTGAACATCACAATCTTTTTGCTTTAATGTCATGTCAACCTACATCCTTTAAGGAAGCCACTAAGGAGCCACATTGGGTTCAAGCCATGAACCAAGAAATTGACTCCATTGAGAAGAACAAGACATGGGATCTTGTTGATTTTCCAACTCACAAGAAGAGTATTGGTGTCAATTGGGTTTACAAAACTAAACTCAATGAAAAAGGACAGATCGAAAAACACAAGGCAAGACTTGTTGCCAAAGGCTTCTCACAACAACCAGGTACTGATTATGGTGAAACTTTTTCTCCAGTAGCAAGATTAGACACTGTAAGGACTCTATTGGCCATAGCAACACAACATAAATGGCAAGTATACCAAATGGATGTCAAGTCAGCATTTCTGAATGGTTTCTTAGAAGAAGAAGTTTATGTCGATCAGCCACCTGGATTTGAAGTCCAAGAGCACCCAGCCAAAGTATATCGATTGAAGAAAGCCTTGTATGGCTTAAAACAAGCTCCAAGAGCTTGGTACAACAAAATTGACACTTATCTGATCAAAAGTGGTTTCAGTAGAAGCCAAAATGAGCCAACTCTTTACACCAAAACAGATCAGCACAGTAAAATTTTGATTGTATGTTTATATGTTGATGACATGATCTATACAGGAAATCTTGAGTTAACAGATTTTAAACATGCCATGCAATCTAAGTTTGAGATGACAGATCTTGGCATAATGAAATATTTTTTATGAATTGAGGTTGATCAATCAACCAAAGGCATTTTTGTCTGTCATCAAAAGTATGCAGCAGACATCATCAAAAGATTTTGTATGGAAGGATGCAATCCAGCAGAAACCCCCATACCACTAGGCACAACATTGAGCAAGAACGAAGAAGGTCCTACAGTGGACTCTACCCTGTACAAAAGCTTAGTAGGAAGTTTTTTGTATCTTACAGCAACTAGGCCTGACATTATGTATGCAGCTGGCCTTGTTTCCAGATTCATGGAATCACCCAAAGATTCTCATTGGAAAATGGCAAAACGAATTTTGAGATATGTTGCAAGAACACTCAATTTCGGTTTATGGTACACTAAATCTGATAGTAATCAACTTTCTAGTTACATAGATAGTGATTTTGCAGGCAGCCTAGATGACAGGAAAAGCACATCTGGACATGTTTTTCACCTGGGCACAAACCTCATCTCATGGGCATCTAAGAAGTAGCCAATTGTTTCAATATCTTCTGCAAAGGCAGAGTATTTCACTGCTACCTCAGCTTCCTGTCAAGCTGTGTGGCTGAGAAGAATATTAAAAGATATGTCACATACAGAAAAGGATCCAACTCCTATTTTCTGTGACAATACTTCAGCAATTGCTCTATCGAAAAATCATGTGTTTCACAAGAAGAGAAAACACATTGACACTCGTTTTCATTTCATATGCGAGCTAGTCAATAATGGTGACATTGCACTACAATTTTGTGGTACATGAGATCAGCTTGCTGATATCTTTACAAAGCCACTAGGAAAGACATTTTTTGATTTTCAGAGACAACACTTAGGCATAATCAGTGCTGATGATTGTAACTGTTGAGTTTAAGAGGGAGTATTAAACATATTGTAACCTCAACAGTTTGACTGTACATTGCCAGCTGTACTGGACAGCTGTACTTTCTATTTTTGTCTTTCTTGAGCCTATTTAGCTCAGCTATTTCCCTTTACATTGTATCTTCTCAGAACTTCATTTTTGTACTCTTCTTCATACATTCCAATATATTGTTCTATTCTTTCCTCTCTACATTGCTTGCTTCATAATTTATCAAAAGATGCCTTCTAGGGTGATGCTTTTACTTATGAAGCTAATGAATAATTAAAGTATGAATTAGATAAGGTATGTGTTCTCCCAGTCTTGTACAATGCCCGGGATTATGGAATGACCAGATACTAAATCTAATAATATATTTGATTGAATAACCAAATGTGGACCTAGTTAGAAGCTAAGTAATTTGGATAGTAATTAAATGCTGGAAGTTAATAGCCTATTAGAAAATTATTTCTATCATAGGTTTGAGTATGAAATAGACAGGAAAGGAATCTCCAATGTAGAGAAAGATGGAAATTGAATCCATTTAGGGGGTTCGAGGAAGGGCTTTTATGTAATAACTCTTGTGTGTGTAAAACGAGTAAGGAAAGCTCGTTATGGAGTGAAGATAGTACCAGAGTCATTGGATCATCTAGACGAAGGATGGATTTGTGTTAATGTCTTGGTGAAGTCACAACAAGGAGTTAAACTCTATTTTGGCATAGTTGTGGAGGAAAAAAATGCCTCTTCACGAGAGACAAAGGCAAAGATTTCAAAGTTCCTTTTACAAATTTATAGAGAAATGATGGTTTAAAGTGACAAATATTAAATGGAATAAGAGGAATGTGCCAATGGTGGATGTTCATTTAGTATTGAATGAGCAAAGGAAAACTCTTTGTAATTGAAAATAGAGTGATAATGAACTGGAGTTACAAATCCAAATTGCAGTGTGGAGAATGAGATGGTTCCAACCAGCCTTGAATGGATAACCTAACTCGAGAAAAAATATTTGAGGGTGATTAAATTACTTATAAGTTGACCATGATTTGAACTTAAATCAAGAATTAAGATTTGAGAAGGTAAACGACAAGAAGAGTAAATCTTTTTCAAAAGATTTGGGAAAAACATAGATCATTTTTAAAGTCATACTTCTAACACTAATTCGAAGTATTACTTTATGATATTTTCTCTTTTGGATAAAAATGATAAAGGTGGAGTTAAAGAGAACTTAAAACCTTTTCATCATTAAGGTGAGTGAATTTAATATGTTTTCCATTAGTAAATGAGAATGATCATTAGTGATAGTGAGAAGGGGGCTTTCTGTGCTTTAGAATTTAAAAGGATATCTTGAGTGGGTATTTGTTATTTTTGTCAAATTTTGATTAGTGAGAACTCTTGTTTGATTTTTCAAAATTCTATATGGAGAAATTTTAAGATCAATTCAACTTTGTAAGAATCAAATATAAGTTGAATTGTATTTTAAATGATGGGTGCATCATTGTGGTTTCAGAGGATATATTAATAAAATCAATTTTCTTTTGTGGTCGCTCTCATCCTAGACTTGTCCTGAAATTGAATAAGGGGGTCTAAGGACATTGTCATTATGTGTGGTGGTGAATGTTTTCATGGTTGCTTTATGTAATGTTTTATGTCTAGTTTTTACATAAGTACACTTACAATTTTTCATACGACTATACATACATGGCCTTCCAAGTAAGTTAATTCAAGCACACAATTAACGCCAGTGAAACACATACATTGAAGCATGAGTAATTAACCAGCAACAGAGATATCAAATTGACAATCACATCAACATTGGACACATCAAGCTAATAATCAAGGTCTCAAAAGCATCATTAAATTTGAAGATCAAATCAACTTTGAAATAGACATTTTATTGTAAACTTGCAAATAGTATTTTTTTTAAGTAATCAAGATCAACTATAATTATTTTGTAAGTATCCAATCAAATCAAGTTGAATTAATTTGTAATTGGGTGCATTCTCGGTTGAGCCCGACACCCAGGATTCATTGTAATTTTGAGTTAAAATAGACAAGGTTGAGTAGTTTAACGCAAATCATTGTAAACATCAAAGTTTTGGTTGCATTTTCGGTAGTATCTGACACCCTCAACTTCTTGGAAGAAAGCATGAAAAGTTCAAGCGAGAGAGTACAAGTGAGCATGAAACAAAATCAAGCAAGCGTGAAGTTCAAGTGAACGATTCAAGTGAGTGAGTTGTAGATAAGCCTTCTTTTGTCGATTCAAATTGTAATCAGGGTCTACTTGCACAAGGAGACCTCATTTAGTGTTTTTGAAATGGCTCGAAATATATAATTATTAAAGTTACTGAACACTCTAATAAACACCACTGAAGACAAAACAATGATATTGAATGAAGAAACTCTTCAATCAGTGCTAACTTGTTTGCAAGTGACGCAAGCTAAAGTTAGACTTCTTCAATATCTATCCCAACTATTGAATGATGGAATTGGGGATCTCAAAAATCAATAGTTGGTGAAGTGTTTTGAACTAGTTTTTGTTCAGAACAATCCTCTCTATGATGATGATGATGTTTTTGATCAACAATCGGTGCAAGAACAACACAGTGATACAAATTCAAAAGAAGTCTCAAACGAAAATTAAGGTATTCATGAACCTACATTTCAAGAGTTTTCTTTTGAGTTTAGTGAAGAAAACCTTTCAGTGATGCAACAACATGCAATAAGTCAACTTTCACAGATGTCAAATAAACAGGTTCAAAATACTCTTTACAGGCCCATCATTAGACCTTGGGAAGAAACCATTTACAACAAGAATATAACAGGACTAGGATATGACAAGGAAGTTACCTTTCATATTCTCGATTATTCTAGACCAATCCAGTTCCAAAGTGTTGGATTCCTTCAAGAAGCTTCAACTTCACATGTTCAAGTTTAACATCAAAATGATAAATGCCAACATTGTAATCGAGTTGGTTACAAGGAGAATCAATGTTTTGATCTCCATCCTTGTCAACATTGTGGCAAGCATAACCATTCTTCAGACAAATGTTTAACACTGAAGAAACCTGGAAGATTGAAGATTCACTATGAGTGGATCGATCCTTGGTAGTGGTCATCAACAACCAAGTGATTATATAAGTCTTACTGTAGAATTCAATCTCGATTAAAGACCAATCTTGCAGCACATACATTTTTTGTACCTCACATAAGTTGTCCTCATATGGCATAGCTTTCGAGCATGGCCCTAATGGGATGAGATAACATGTGGTTTTTTCCGCATGCCCACTTTTTTTTGTACTCAAATGGAACAAGTATGGTACTCTCTTAAACATAGAAGGAGGGAGTACAAAGATGAAAATCTCATACACCTTAAGGGGGGAGTTCAAAATTCCAGTGACAATGGTTCAAGAAACTACTTGAAGTCTCTCATTTCAACCGACAAAGGGGGGAATTGATGATGGAATTGAAGATGATTGTCAGAACAAAAGTTTCGACAACAAATATGCCATATGGGCATGAAATTTTCCAAATGGGAAATTACGGTCTGTAGATGACAAACTTTAACAAAATTATGGTTCAATATGTTTAAGTTAAATCATACATAATTGGGATGTTGATTTTGTTTTTGAGAGCAATGATGTGGACATTTGGTTCACATAAATGGTCATTCGACCTAGCAGAGAACAAGAGGATCCTTCTGCATTGAATCTTGGAATTTGATTGAGTTGTCAGGCATTTTCAGGGATGTGTTAGACTAGAAGATAATTCACTTCTCTTGGTTATCTCTCATCAGATTGGAGTTTACTTTAAGTGAAAAAATTGCATGCATCCTGGCTCATATGATTACATAGTGAGATTTTCCAAAGATGGCAGAATTTGGCAGGATTATGGTTCAATGACTTGCAATTGAATCATACACATTATACATTGGGATTTTGTTGGACACCTAAAAGTGTCAAAATTAGTTAGTCGTTATCCAAAAACCATCAGATACATGGTATCAATTTATTAGTGGTTATCCCAAGCCACATATTTAGAGAGAACTTCAGTGATACACTGATAATATAGTGGTGATACTACATGTTCACCAATTAGCAGAAGACATTAGATTCTTCTAGCTCAAATACTTGGCAAAATGATTGAATTGTCAAACAATCAGGGAATGTTCAGATATTGCAGTTATTCATTTCCATATCTCAGCTCTCTTCCAGTTCATTTCATATGAACCATTCAACATCCAGATTGGCAGTTTTTCAGGCAGTTCTTCATTGAGACTTAGCTTAGGAATTTCAGTATGAAGACTTGGAATTGATACTAGATTATGCTTCATTGTTGATCGGACTTGTGATTCAGGGGGGGAATGTTAGTCTATGGATTACCTTACCAATCACTAAGTCTAGTTGTCACCTATATTTGTATTATTCATTTAGGATATTAGTAATATATCATCAAGTGATGACTAATGATTTAGTTAAGATTGCCTAGCCTAGTCATCATGCATGATTTTAGGATCTAGAACAAATCTCTCTATGAGGTGGTATCACCCATTGTACTATAAATATGTACCATTGGTGTGAATACATTAGTGTTGGCTAGTGAGCCTTTTCTTTCATCATGTTGTTCTTGTCTATATTTTATCATTATAGAACCATTGCGCAAAGGGAAACCACCTGAAGGTATCATCTTAAAAAAAATTGAAATATTAATAACGAAAAAGTTGAAGTAAAAATTGAAAAACTTTATCAAAAATTTTAATACCTTTTAACTTAAATTTAAAATATCAACTTAAAAATAATTTACTAGTCTAAAGATTTAACTTAAATTTAAAATATCAAATCAAAAATAATTTTCTACTCTAAAGTAAAGGTTGGATGTCTTTTATAGTGAATATTTTAAAAACAATTTACAAACCTTTTACTTAAATTTTTGCACTTATCTTGATTTCTTTCCACCCATATTTAATAAATTTTAATAAAAAATATCAATTAATTAAAAGTATGTATTTAATTTTTTGTATTCCTTTCAATTTCAACTTCATCTTAATAAATTAATTTCAAATTAAACTTAATCCTATGTTATCCCCCAACTCATCACTAACCTACTACATTCTAATCCACTCAAATCCACTAAACCCTATCCCCTAACCCTTTATTGGTGACTCCTAACCCAACCTAATCCCTGGCAACTAACCCATAACTAGCCATTGTGGTAGAACATGGATGAGGCTCAATTACAATGAGTACATGATCACATAAACAATCGATTATACCAAATGTATAGTGGATAAACCAATAACAAGAGAAAACTTTATTTTAAACCATATTTCTCTATTACATGATGAAATGGTGTATCAAGTCATCATACATGTAGATACGAAGAATCCATATTTAACAACTTGAAATATCCATTAACAACTTGTCAACAACCTCAATTGATGAGGTGTAACAATTAAAACAACTTCCTAAGTAGATGAGAGTGAATCTTCAAACAAGATCAAATAAATTAAGTTTTGACTACTAACAACACTTGTTTTTTTCTATGTATCTCCATGTAGTTATACTACTAAATCAAGATTAGAGTGATGAAACAATATCACTAACATCCCTCCTTAAGCTTGACTTAGATAACATAAAATTTACAAATTATTACAACGATTCCTAATTCATGTATCTAAACAAGTAAATATGCATCCCAACATGATGTCCCCTTAATGTTGTTTTTTCTCATTTAGGGTTTTCCCCCTCTTTTTTTTTAATTCTCTCTTTTTATTTTTATTTTTTCCTTTTTTACGATTTTGTTTACAACGGTGTTAGACATTCGATATCGAGCCATGGTTTCTAAATTGCTACAGTTTTAAACCCAAATAAAAGAGGGTGCTACTGATAGCGCCACTTTTCAATTTCGCATTTGGTCTTAATATTTTGGTTCCAAGGGTATTGGTTGTCAAGGCCACGATTTCAAAAAAGTTGTAATTTTATCCCTATAAAAAAAGGGGATCACTACTAGAAGCATCACTTTTTAAATAAGGGCTGAATTTTAATTTTTGGTTGCAACAATATCAATTGTTAAGTCTATAGGTTTCAAATAAGTTGTAGTTTTAACCCCAAAAATAAAAAAATGGTGCTAATGTTAGCACCACTTTAATATTCAAGGGTTGATTTTAAAGATTTTGTCCACAATATTTCAATGTTGTTAAGGCCATGGTTGCAAAAGGTGGTAATGTTAACCCATGAAAAAAACGAGTGCTACCAATAGCACCACTTTTCAAAAACATCGTTCATTTTGGTGTTTTTGACAAAAAAACATGGGTTTTTAGTGCTAGAGTTCTCATTTTGAGGTCACAGTTCCTATCAAGTTGGTAACTATGTTGGTGAAGAATCCTAATGTAATTGATGTCCTCCCAAAGATACTTGGAACCAGAAATAACAAGGAAACAAGAAACCAAAAGAAGAATATGAGAATCCAATGAAAACTAACTTTTTCATTATGCGTGGCCAATGGTCTTTGTAAAGGATTAAAATAGGTCCAATCAAGAATGCACACAACCTAATGTTTAAAAGAAAACATTGAATACTAATGCATGCAACTTGCAAGCCGGAAAGATGCAACTATCTAATTAATCGTGCTTACACAAGAGGACACACAATAACCAATAGTTGGAAAAGAGGAATATCCCATAGGGGTTGGGTGTTGCTTGTATGAGGGGTACATCCTCCTTGGGGAGGTTTCCTTGGTGATCTACATCAATTCCTCCTAGTTTATTACATAAGCATCATATTTTTCCTCCCATTTTAAGAATGAAATTGCTGAAGAAAAATATGTTGTGTGATATGGTTGAAGATGGTGTTTATAGAATTCTATGGACCTTTGTGATGCTAGAAGTGTAGTGCTGAGGTGTTATAGAATAATGACAATTCGGCATAGTGGTGAAGTTGGGCTATGGAAAATATGTGGAGATAAGAAGAAAAAGACCATCCTAGGTGGTGGATGTTGTCTATAACTACTATGAAATGTGAGTGTTGTATCTTGTATGTGGTAATCCATGGAAATTAAGCGCTAGAGATATGGATCTATTGTAGGAGAAAATATGTTCTTCTTACACTTAGTAAGGATTATACTTCAAGTGTGGAACTGAGGTAGGGACAATCCATCTTGCACTAGGAAAGGCTTCCTACATGGAGGAGAAATTCTACTTCAAGTGCATAAATGAAGTAGGGAACATTTGTCTTGCACTGAGAAAGGATTCCTACATAAATATGTGCTTCTACTTCGAATACAAAAATAAAGTAGGGAAAATTGATCTTGCACTAGGAAAGACTTTATACATTGAGAAAGGATTCCACTTCAAGTACAAAAATAAAGTAGGGAGCAATCATCTTGCACTAGGAATGGATTCTTGCAATGATAAGGATTTCCAGTTCGAATGTGGAACTAAATTAGGGAATACTAATTTTTCATTATATAAGGCTTCATACATGGATCAAAACTTCTGCTTTAAGTGCAGAAATAAAGTAGGGAACAATCATCTTGCACAGGGAAAGACTTCTTGCATGGAGTAGGGATTCTACTTTGAGTGTGGAACTGAAGTAGGAAATAGTCATATTGTAGTGAAAATGTAGGGGGTAGATAAGAAATAGATATGGAATAGCATAACTGGAAACATTGTATCATGGTGAAGAAAAAAAGGTATGAGAACTATCTTGGATAGTAGGAAAAGGCTTGATAACTAAAATTTCAAAGGTAGGTCTTTGTGCTTGATCTGTATGAAAAATATATATAATATGCCATCATTCAGAAATGGCAGTATCCCATGATCATGCATTTCCATGAGAGGGTACCACAATACCTTGTATCTGCACTACTAACTACATCGTGAGTATAATATGATGACATGTGTAAAGCCCCATATGACCCATTTGCGATTACCTATGAACTGTATGCACATGGGACTATAGATACTTTGGAATATTTCATATTAGAATGTACACTAGATTATCTACGAAAGGGAAGAGATGAACCATATGTGGGCATGCCATGTTAGGAATACCAATAGACATTGTAAAAACTAGAGGGCCCAAATAAAAGGATGATTGGTCCTTGATCCGAAATTGGATCCAGAAGCCTGACAGGGCTTGAAAAATGCTCAAAAATGAAAGTGCTCGGAATGAGACAAAACCAGTGCAATTGCGTCTGTCTCATCTTCCTGATTTAGGTGGTATATTTACTTTGTCAAACAGAATTCGTATGGAGAAGATATCACATTCTATCCGATAAGTCAAACAGGCAAAAACAATTTGATGTTGACTGTACAGTCTGTACAGTCCGTACGGACGCTGACATGGCAGGTCGGTACGCTGACATGGCAGAAGTGATGTGGCAATTCTGGATGACGATATGTGGCAGCACTAGGAGGTGACACGTGTCAGGCAGATTTGGACTTTTGGGCGTACAGCTGGACCTATCCAGAGGTGACACGTGTCACCACTGCAAGGGTGACACGTGGCATGGGTGACGTCAGCAGCTAACATGGCAGGCTGACAGAGTGGACACGTAGACTGACAGGTGGCATTCCGGCAGGTTGACTGGGCAGTACGGCTTCGGACAAGTGGCAGGCATGTGAACCAATCAACAGCTGACACGTGGAGTGTTTTGGTTGGTGGTTAAGGTGCCACGTGGCCTAGTCGTGGGCTGCCACGTGGCACCCCGTGATTGGTTCGTGGTTACATATAAAAGTTGGTATGGGTTGCACGACAGTCGAACCGACGACCTCCCCCTCTGGCTATGGACTGGCAGGCTGGGCTAACCACCCACCCACCATGTGGTTCTTGTTAACATAGTGGCGTAAATTTTATATGAATTTGGTTTATGGATTTGACGGCAGGGAAAAGGGTTGGGGCTTATCCCCAGCCCTCGACACAAACACCATACAATGTGACCATTCAATGGAACCAACGGCACGGGCGGTTACCACAGGACCGGTGCCAACCACCCAAACGGGCGCGGTTATAACTACCATCCCCGTGGCCCTATGTGAAAAGAACAGAACCAGGAGCCAATGCCAATAGGTGGGCCAGCGCTTAGCCCACAAGCTAGCGCTTGGCCACATGGTCCATATGACCTTGCCAAGAGGGGTGCGCACCAGGGCTTGGGGGCTTATGCCCATATTATGGTTAGAAAGTGGGTTTATAACCAATTTTTGGGTTTTTTTATGTGTAATTAAGCCATTTTTAATGTATTTTTGGGAGTTATTGGGTAGTTTTGGAGCCTAACATCTTGGAGGAAGTTGGAGATGAGCAACTACCTTCCCAACTATATAACCCAGGACTTTTTGAGGCCATGGGGACAACTTTGAGGGCATTTAGAGCAGAATAATGTTGAAGAGAAGCCAAGCCAAAGCCATTTTGAGGCAGAGAAGCTTTTGAGGAGGAGACGCTATCGGACCATTTCTGGGAGCTCTGGACATCAGTTTTGCGTTCCATTTTCTTTGCAGGGTTCTTGAGATATGGAAGAACATGACCAGATCAGTCTTGTAGCCATTTGGCATTGCAGTGATGTATTTTTGAGCATTTGAACATAAATAAAGAAGACCCCCCCCACAGAGAAAAGGCCCGGAGAC
>JZKD02S1678799.1:571053-604692 GCA_000966675.3 Picea glauca | reverse complement strand
AAATGAAGTAATTGATCTTAAGCAAGAACAAGATATGGTTGTTGAATGGAAAATCAATCATAAGTTGCTTCAAGATAAGCTCATGTCGTGCAGATATCTAAAGTATATCAGTTCAATTGCAATCGTCTTTTTGGTATTGTCATTAGCAATGTTTTCTACATGGATGATAGTAGCTTCAGTAAGATGTAACAGGGTTCAAATGACTAACAATATACTGTCAGTTGTCATGATTGTGTTACAGTTGATGTTAATGAGACAGGTGCACAGGACAGAGTTCAGAGACAGAGAGCAAGCTGAGTGGCCTATCCCAGGCTTGTTGACTGGTCAGTAACCTTTTTGGGACCAAAAGGTCTTATTGTGGGGAGGTGTGATCCGAAATCGGATCCAGAAGCCTGATAGGGCTTGAAAAATGCTTAAAAATGAAAGTGCTTGGAAAGAGACGAAACCAGTGCCATTGCGTCCATCTCGTCTTCCTGATTTCGATGGTATGTTTACTTTGTCAAACGGAATCCATATGGAGAAGATATCACATTCTGTCCGATAAGTCAAACAGGCAAAAAAAATTTGATGCTGACTGTACAGTCCGTACAATCCGTATGGACGCTGACGTGGTAGGTCTGTAGGCTGACGTGGCAGAAGTGACATGGCAATTCTAGATGGTGACATGTGGCAGCACCAGGAGGTGACATGTGTCAGGCAGATTTGGACTTTTGGGCATACAACTAGACCTATCCCGAGGAGACATGTGTCACCACTGCAAGGGTGACACATGGCATGGGTGATGTCAGCAGCTGACGTGGCAGGCAGTACGGCTTCCGACAAGTGGTAGGCATGTGGACCAATCAACAACTGACACATGGCATGTTTTGGTTGGTGGTTAAGGTGCCACATGGCCCATTCATGGGCTGCCACATGGCACCCCATGATTGGTTCATGGTTACATATAAAAGTTGGTATGGGTTGCACAGGTGTCGAACCGGCGACCTCCCGCTCTAGCTATGGACTGGAAAGCTGGGCTAACCACCCGCCCGCCATGTGGTTCTTGTTAACATAGTGGCGTAAATTTTATATGAATTTGGTTTATGGATTTGACGGTGGGGAAAAGGGTCAGGGCTTAGCCCCAGCCCTTGGCACAAACACCATACAATGTGACCATTCAATGGAACCAACAGCGCAGACGGTTACCATAGGACCGGTGCCAACCACCCAAATGGGTGCGGTTATAACTACCAGCCCCGTGGCCCTATGCGAACACAACAGGACCGGGAGCCAACGCCAACAGGGGGGGCAGCGCTTGGCCACATGGTCCATATGACCTTGCCAAGAGGGGCGCGTGCCAGGGCTTGGGGGCTTATGCCCATATTATTTTTAGAAAGTGGGCTTATAACCAATTTTTGGGTTTTTTATGTGTAATTAAGCCATTTTTAATGTATTTTTGGGAGTTATTGGGTAGTTTTGGAGCCTAACTTCTTGGAGGAAGTTGGAGATGAGAAACTACCTTCCCAGCTATATAACCCAGGCCTATTTGAGGCCATGGGGACAGATTTGAGGGCATTCAGACAAGAATAATGCTGAAGAGAAGCCAAGCCAAAGCCATTTTGAGGTAGAGAAGATTTTGAGGAGGAGACGTTGTCGGACCATTTCTGGGAGCTCCGGACGTCCATTTTGCATGATGTTTTCTTTACAAGGTTCTTGAGATCTGGAAGAACATGACCAGATATGTCTTGTAGCCATTTGGCATTGTAGCGATATATTTTTGAGCATTTGAACAGAAATAAAGAAGCCTCCCCCACAGAGAAAAGGCCCAGAGACGTAGGCAAAGTTGTGTTGAACTCCGTTATCAATCTGCGTGTTATGGTTTGTTGTTAATTCTTTTATTTCAGATCTGCAAATGTATATATGGCTGTCATAATTCCTCTTCTTTCCTCATTCTTTCACTAAGTTTCTCAAATGGTTAATTAACGCATGTAAAATTAAAACTCAACCATAAGTCATTGAAAAATCCTGACGGATCAGTCCTACCTATAATGAGTGGGAATGGGCCCTCTCACATAGTAACTCAAAATATACTCAACCACTTTGAGTTTGAACCATTCCTCATGAAGGAAGGTGTTCTCCATACAAAAGATACATTTTCATAGCTAGGTCATTGTACCATTGTTAGGAAATGATGAACACTTCCACACTAAACCTAGTATAAGAGAGGAAGAAATATTTAATCAAGAAAGTAAATGACACAACAAACACACAATACACATAGATTTTACCCTAGAAACTCAAACCAAGAAAACCAACATTCCTTGATGATGTTTTATCTATTTGTAGTATCTCACAATATCAAGAAGAATGGTTTTTAGATTATGTTGCTTCCCATCACATGTGTTCATATAGAAGTTGGTTCTCTTATTAACAATATATAGATGATGGTGTTGTTTTTATGGGAAATGACATTTCTTCTAAAACTCTTAGGATTGGGAGCATTAAGATTAAGATGTTTGATGGTATTGTAAGAAAGTTAATGGATTTTATACATGTACCATAACTTAAAAATAATTTAATTTCTTCGGGAGTTTTGGATTCTAGAGGTTACAAGTTCACAGGTCAAGGTGGAGCACTAAAAGTATCCAAGGGAATCTTAGTTGTTATAAAGGCCAAAAATATTGGAAACCTTTACAAACTTGAAGGAAAAAATCAAGTTAATGAAGCAACAATGGTATCTAAGAAAGAAAGAGAATACACTTTTTTATGGAATCAATGACTAGGCCATATGAGCGAAAAAGGGTCGGGGCTGCAGGTACTAATAAATCATAAGCTATGTCTAGAATTACAATCTTTTAATTTTTGCAAGATTAATATCTCTATTGGTTATAGTGATGGAGATAAGGGATGTATATTGTGCGATCCTATTGTACACAAAATCATCACTAGCATATATATGTACATGAAACAATCAGAAGTTGTTCAGGATCACAAAGGGAGATTTGTTTGCAAACTTAGGGAATCATTGTATAGCCTAAAGGTACTTAGGAAATGATACAAGATGTTTGATTCCTTTATGTTGAGCCAAAATTTTACTAGAAGTGAACCAGATGGATGTCGGTGGCCTCCCACTTATTCCAATTGGTTCATTTTGGAAGTTTGGCAATTGTTTTCCTACTTTTTGGCTCCTCGACTTCTGGGGCCATTTTGAGGCCCTAAACAACATTTTTAGGGCTTGCCATAGTTAGGCAGTAGTAAAACTTAGAGTTTGATGCAAAATTTTGCAGTTCTCTAATATAATTTTCTAATGGGATATCGTGCGCTTAAAACGAAGATTGTATGCAAATGTTACGACCTTGGGAAGTTGATTTACTAACTTACCCCAATGGGGCCCACATGACTTTTGGCGCTTCATCTCCTAGGGTTAGGATTTTGGATGTCTAGGGTTTTAGAATTCATTTTTATTGTAAAAAAGGCCTTCAGAGCCTCATTATAGTCATCTTCTTGTGAATGAGAGAAACCATCACATCTCTTCTCAGAGATAAGCCCCCACCATTCCAACAAGCTTGTTTTCCACTGCATTTTACGGTTTCAAATTATTTCATTATTGAATAAAAACCATTTTTACTATATCTCTATTATTTTTTGTTGAGCGTCTTTTAATAATAATCTGTATTCACTTCGTCTTGCTCATAAAATATGTATCATTGGTATCAGAGCGGTCTGGTCCTTGTCGTTCTTAATGCATGTTCCTAATGAGGTCATGGTACAAAGAATTGCGTCTCGAGCTTGTTTCTCTTGAGGAAAAAATAGCTCGCATGCCCAAGCGACTTCTCATGGCAGGAGAAAATAAATATGAAGGGACAAGAGATCCTTTCAAACTGTTTCTCAAGGAATCCCTCATGCAACAAAGGAACAAGATGATGGATATTTTTGCGCAAATCCTTCGGCGACTACCAATATGTGACACATCTTCCTCAAATGAAGGCGTCGCCCCCTTCAAGGTACAAATCAACTTTGATATTCCTATATTTGAAGGTTATATAGACGCAGATGTTGTAGACAAATGGTTGAATCTACTAGAAGGGTATTTCTTTGTCCATAAGTTTTTGAATAGAGAAAAGATTAATTTTGCACTCCTCATGGTCGTTCTCCATGTCAAATAATGGTGGTAAACTTTCTGTGCACAAAAGGAAACAGAGGAACCCATATTATTTATAGTCACAGTCACCTGGGAGTCCTTTATGGATGCTATTAAGGAATAATACTACCCTATCGAAATTTATGATGACATGTATACAAAATGGACCACACTGCGGTAAAGAGACTAGGCAGTGACCGAGTTCAAAACTATCTTCCATACCTTGCACACCAAGATGGGTATCAAATATTTTGAGTGACATCTAGTGCTAAAGTATCATGGTGGTATGCATAGATACATCCAAGCCTAAATTATGTTTCCATACATCTCGTCCTTGGGCGCGGCCTACCGATATGCCGTCAAAATCGAGCAAAAGCTTAAATAAAAGACATGGAAATTTGGGCCTGGGAACACCTTGAAGCAAAAGAAAGGAAAGGGTGGCTGCAACCTGCAGAACAAAGGACAAAGAAAATATGGATAGCCTTAGGAAAACCAGCCCAAGTTGCAAGAAAAGAAGGACACCAGAAAGACAAAGAAAGATACCGCGAAGTGGTGTGACTTCCATAAAATCCCCTCGCATAACACTGCTAATTGTCGCTCAAAGAAATCGCTGGTGGCTGAGGTGAAATCCTCTGAATCAGATGCAGGTTTCAAATCTAAGTCATAACTATAAAGGGGGAGATGGATCATTGACACAGAACCCAGTGCTACCATTGCTACCACCAAGTTCTAGCCCAGTGAACCAGACGAGCTAGAGGAAGGAGAGCACATTTTTCATTCATAGATGTGGGTGAAGGGTACCTCACTGCACTTCATCATTGATAGAACTAGCCAGAAGAACCTCATCTCAGCAGAGGTCATCAAACAACTATCCCTACCGACAATGCCACAACCACAGCCCTACACCATTGGATGGCTCCACCAAGGAAGCGATCTTAGCGCCAGCCAACAATGTCGCTTGTCATACAACATCAAGCCCTTCAGAGACGAGGTATTGTGTGATGTTGCTCTTCTCGAAGTTTGTAATGTTATTTTGGGCCAAATGTATTTATGGAAATGTCATGATATATATGAGTCTAGGCCTTGCAATGTTATTATTACTTTGAACAAGAAATTGTATAGGATACCCGAGGCAGTCCTACCTAGTGATTTTTCATTGATCTCTGCCAAGCAATGTAAGAAGGTCATCTCACAGACCAGGAAGTTTGTCTTCTTCATTATTCACTCTCAGAGTAAGCGAAATATCGCAGCCACATCCAGGGCCTCCACGACCGACCTCTCCACATAGTAGAAAAAAGTGGATAAGGTCGTGGAAGAATACTTAGATATATTCTCCTCACTTATTGAGTTACCTTTGACTGTCAAGTCAAGTATCACATCAATCTGACCCTCGACACATTTCTGCCCAATGGGTCAGTCTATCGCCACTCTCTGTTAGAGAATGAGGAGATCAAGTTGCAGATCCAAGAACTGCTCCATAAGGGGCACATCTGTCCCAAATAATCACCTTGTGGGAGCCCAATCATGCAAGTGGAGAAGAAAGATGGGACCTGGTGACTCTGCATTGATTATCGGGCCCTGAATAAAATCACAGTCAAATCAGTACCTGATTCCCTGAATCGACGACCTCCTTGATTAGCTCATGGGGGGCAAATACTTTAGTAATATTGAGTTGAATTCTAGCTACCACCAAGTCCCAATAGAATAGAAATATGTATAGAAGACCGCCTTCAAGTCAAAAGAAGGCATTTTTGAATGGTTGGTCATGCCCTTTGGTTTGACAAATGCTCCAACAACTTTCATGAGGATGATGGGTGATATCCTATGACCATTCACCAATATGTTTTTAGTGGCGTATCTGAATGACATTCTCATCTAGAACAATACTTGGGAAGAACACTTGCAACATATTCAGCAGGTTCTACACACCCTGTGGCAATATAAGTTGTATGCCAACTTGGAAAAATGCTCTTTCGACATGGAAAAGGTCCATTACCTGGGATACATCATTGATCAACATGGTTTACATGTGGATCCAACCAAGATCTAGGTCATCCTTGATTGGACAGACCCAACTAAACTCATTGAGCTTATGAGCTTCTTGGGCCTTGCCAATTTCTATCGCAGGTTCGTGTTGGGATTCTCCAATATTTCATGGGCCCTCAACCAAGTAACCAGGGGTGGTGGTGTTGAGCCTCATTTTTTTCACCTCCAATTGTCTTATCTTGTCCCATATCCTAAAAAAAATTTCCTTATACATATGCACTATGTTTCTATTTTCCTAAACAAACATGTCTTTTAGCCATTATTGTGTACATATGAGGTAACTTATGTTTAATCATGATTTATGATGATTTATTAATGATTTCGATTGAATATTTGATGTTTTAAGCTCTCTAATTACTTTGAATGTTCTAAGTAGACCTTATGGAAACAACCCATATTCATTCGGTACCTATTTCGGTGTTCATCCAGTACTCATCTCATCCGGTACCAATCAACAACCGTTCAATACTAGAAATAATTTGAAATTTTGGAATGGTTCTAGAAGAAAATCGGGGACATGGGTTTTGTCCAGAGAAAAATTTAATTGAATAAATGTGAGTCATAATTCACCCATATCACATGTGTGGACCTCCATCTCAGGGGGAATGATTCTACAAAAATTAGCAAAAATCTCAAACTACCAACTTGCTCCTCAATTTTCGTGCAAATGGCATCAAATATAGAAATTCTACGAAATGGGTTTTGTCTAGAATATGGAAAATTGAGTAAACACGAGAACATTTCCAAAATTTGATTTCTTTTATAATATAAGGGTAGATCTCTAACTCGAATATGCCCAAATTGATGAAAAACCCAGATTTTTGGGATTTATCCTAAAATTGTAAAAATTGTTTTCTGAGTTTGGGGATTCGGTTTCATCCATTCCTCCAAGGATTTAATGTATATATAATACCTCATAAGTCTGAGGAAAGGGGAGGAATTTTTATGTTGTAGGTTTGATTTTTGAGGATTGTTGATTGTACACCTATTTCTCAAGTAATGATATAAATTGCAGTTCATGGAATTGATGTGTGTTATCAAACCTTTCATTCTGTAAATTTCTTTTAAAGCTACCTTGTTGGTACGAGAAGGGCCCACCGACCCAACCAAGGTAATCTTATTTGTATCTATTGTATATATAATTCTTTTTTTTGTATGGATAAAATCATTTTGTGTTTTGATCATAACATCTAACTTTATTTCTATTTTGTTTCAATAAACATTTGACAAAATGAAATAAAGATGTGTGGTAATTCCGAGTGAGTGAGTGATCATTTCTGGAGTGCAATATAGATTTCTGGAGTGTAATATGGATTTATGAGTGCAACATAGATTCTTGAGTGAATATTTGTTATCCTTGTATGTGTGTGTAGACAATCATTTGGTAGACTTAATGATGTAGTCTTGTTTCTATCTTGCAAATCTAGGGATAATTGATATCTCCATCTTTCACCCTACATGAGCCTATAATGGACTATCTCAACATACATAGAGTTTTTTCCTGAATTAATTAGGTTACACCTTGGAAACACATGCACAATCAAGGCCTCCATCTCTCATTGTACATGCACCTACAATGGAGTGTCTTCCTCTACCTATTATTTCTTTTAAGCTTGATTGAGTTTCCTTTTTAAGAATATGCAGCGTGTTAATTGTTGTTAGTTTAGTTGCTCCAGGAGATAGAATCAAAGTTAATATTTCTTCTTCATGAGCCTACAATGAACATATTAGTCACCTAAGAAAGAGTTTTAGATCATATGCTTGTCTATGAGTTTTTCTTTTTAATTTTTGAATTGTGTGAAGAGTGTTATTTTTAAAAGTGTGTGTTGGTTTCTAAATTGTTTTATTATTTAAGCTATACTCATCAGACATAGTTAAACCACATGTTTCTGGAACATATAGTGTAACAAATCTATTGATTACGAATCTCAGTTGATAATTTATGTTTGGTAATATATTATGCATATGATTGCACCGATAGGTGGTAAGGAAACAATTGTGTGGGCCCTGTCCCAACAACAAGCATTTGATGATTTGAAGCAGTGCTTATTCTCAGCCTCAATACTTTCATTACCAGACTTGCAACAACCCTTTGAGATCGAGACATATGCTTCAGACTATGTTGTGGGCGTTGTTCTCACTCAGCATGACCACCATGTGGCCTATCATAGTGAGACACTATCAGATGTTGTTTGTAAGTACCCTACTTATGAAAAAGAAATGTACTCCATTGTGCAAGCCTGCCACCAGTGGAGACATTACATTCTTGGGAAAGCGACAGTCATCCACCTTGATCATAAGCCACTGCCGTTCATGCAGACACAAGTCAAATTGTAGAATGATCGCCCTCAGAAGTGGTGCACATACTTGCAACAATTCCACCACAACATCAAGTATAAAACAAGAAGTACCAATCGAGTCACTGATTGTATCAACTGACCTCTAGTCGTGACACTCACCATGGTGCTAGACTCTTGATTCCATGAGACCTCTGGATGGCCCCACCTTTATGAGATAGACCATGACTTCGACACCACCTACCAAATGTTGGGTGCAAACTCATTTTTCGCTAATTTCCATCTTTAGGACAAGTTATTGTGCCATCTAGGACATCTCTATGTTCCATCAAGCGAGTGAGAAAAAATCATTTTGGAAGCCCACTACATTCGTGTGGTAGGACACTTCAGCATTGAAAAGATAGTGGCAATACTACAGAAACATTTCTACTGGATGAAACTTCGACATGATGTGGGAAAGTATATCAGGTCATGCATTGCTTATGATATTTCCAAACCAGCCACTAAGAAACAAGGCATGTACACCCCTCTTCCTACACCTGATACACCATGGGAATCCATCTCAATGGATTACATGTTAGGCCTTCCATCCACCAAGAGGGGAAATGATTTTGTTTTTGTGGTTGTTGATCTCTTTTCCAAGATGGCGATTTTGGTCGCCTGTAAGAAGAGCATCACAAAAGAGGCCATTGCCAAGCTATTCTTTGAACGAATATGGGTACATTTTGGAATCCTAAAAACCATTGTCTCATATCAGGACAATAGGTTCCACAGTACATTATGGTCGAGCCTCTGGTCACTGATGGACACCAAGCTCACCAAATCCACTTCTTTCCACCCCCAGAAAGATGGATAAACTGAGGTCGTCAATCAAATGATCGTGCATATCCTACACATGTACAATTCAAAGCACCCCCACACATGGGATGAGAGTCTTCCCTATGTTCAACATAGTTACAACAGAGCCCTACATATCTCAATTGACCACAACCCATTTCAGGTGGGATTGGGATTCCAACCATTGGGTCTATTGGAAGTAGGCCAAAGCGAAAAGAAAGGCTATTTTGGGAAGGAAGACATACATGAGGAAAGAGACAACTAGAAGGAATAACAACATGTGCACATGCATGGAATACCTAATGATGTTATGGTTAGGGTTTTTGAATACATTGTAATGGACGGTGAGATAGGAACATATAAATATAGATACCTAGGTCTAATAGAGAGAGACCAAAGAGGATAGAACAAGAGATAGAGGCGGATATAGAGGGTCTTGAGGAGTGATCCATAATTGGATCTCGGGACCAAAATGGGTCTAGGAAGGCCTAAAAATCAAAGTGCTCATAATATCTTCAAAACAGACGTGTGCATAGGCCTCGACGTTACGAACCCAACACAACTTGAACAAGATCAACGAACTTCGTATGCTCTAGATATTGTGATCTGTTTGTTTTGCCAAAGAGACAAAAATGATGTTGACTGTACAATGCCATGTGGCAGCTGACTGTACAGGCCGTACAACTGACGTGAAAGGGTATAGTTGGCACTGAAATGGGTAGGTACAGGTGGATGAATCAGATCATGACACATGGAACCATTGCAAGGGTGACACATATCACGATGCTAATGTGGAAGGTACGATCAACATATTGACTGGGTTGGAAGTGGACAAATGGTCTCTCGACACGTGGAAGGTTATTTGGACGAATAATGTGGTGCCACGCAGCCTAGTCCTAGGCTTCCATGTGGCACCCCAGGTATATAGAGGCTAGCCCCAGTCGACCGAGCTAGCCCGTCGACCAGGGGCTTAACCATGGGCTATACCTTCGAGGGGGGAATCAAGCAATTAGTGCGTGGAGCATAGCCCGAGGGCCATATGGCCACTGCATGTAACCAGGAGCCGGGATAAGGGGGCCAGTGCACTAGGACCTAGCTCGAGGCCACATGGCCACCCTCCATATGACCAGGAGCTCGGAGATAAAGGAGTTCCACCCTTATTTTTACAAAAGTGGGTTTATTACTTTATAATAAATATTTTGTAATGATTTTTTCAGCAGTTTGAAGGGATTTTGGCCAATTTTGGGGGATATTGGGCTCTTTTTGAGGCTAGATCTTGGGGAGAAGTTGGGAGGTTGTTACCAAATTTAGGTCTATAAAAACCAGAGGTTATTGAAGCCAAGGAGGTTCATAACAGGTACATGTTGAAGTTTGTCCAAGCCAAATCCATTTTTGTGCAAGGAAGCCATTGAGGAGAGCACCTTTGTGGGCCATTTCTGGGAGCTTCGATCATCCGATTTCAGTGCCATAAGTTTTGTTGGGTTCTAGAGATCTAGTAGAACAAGACCATATCAGTTTAGAACATTTTTGTCACTATCATGATGTACTTTTAAATATTCAAACATAAATAAGAAATCCTCACCCACTGAGACAAAGGCCCGAAGACGTAGGCGAGATTGTCAAACTTCGTTATCACTTTGGTGTTTTATGGTTTGATGTTCTTCATGCTTATGTTCAGATCTATACATTGCTTTATGGCTTTCGTGTTTCCTTTGTAATTCTTCCTCTTTCATTAGTTTCATAAATGGTTTAATAACTCATGCTTAAAACTCAACCATTGTCGTTTAAAAGATATTTTCAGATCAAGTTGTGTCAGAGCTAGTTGACGTTTGGTTTCTGAGTTTGCATGATTACCAAGGAAACGTTGAATCGTGGTGAACGTGAGCTTGTTGAAGAGAATACATTGATTGGATTGAGAAAGAGAACTTCTCATAGTGAGAATATGGCATCGAAAGAGGGAATTTCTTATGATGAGAAAAATTTTCGAAAATCTTTCTTCGCCATGTCAGAGATGATGATGGTTTTGTATGTAGATTCTTGGAATGGAAGAGACAGAATCTGGGTGAATATTCAAAGGGAAAAAGTGAAGAAGGAGAGGCTCCTCCTCAATTTTCTCCTTCACCTCCTCCTTCTCCTTCTTCTTCAATTTCAATTTCTAAAAGCACCGCAAGAAAACATGTTCATAAACATAAACAAGAAATGCCTTTACTAAAACTTGATGTGAAATTTGAATTACCTATGTAAGATGGTGAAGTCAATGAAGAGAGGCTTGATAATTGGGTCAGACAGATGGAGGTTTATTGAAGTGTGCAACAAATCAAGGATGAGGCAACTCAGATCAAGTTGGCATTGCTTAGACTTGCAGGCACAACACTCATCTAGTGGCAAAGCAAGTTGTAAAATGGCACGCAACAAGTGGCTAATGTATTTCCATCATGGCAAAGTTTTATTTCTACACTCAGAAAGAAATTCTATCCTTTTGGTTATAAAGAGAAATATTTAATTGAATGGAAAGCTCTTAAACTAAGAAAAGGACAAACAATGCAAGAATACACCGATGGTTTTCGTAAAATGGCATTGATGTTAGATATTCCTTTACATACCCAAAAAACTCTTATGAAGTATATAGGAGGTTTAACTGCACATAGTCAAAACATTGTATTCATGTTTGGACCTACTAATCTTGATGAGGTTTATGTTCAAGAGACATACATTGAAGCAAGGAAGACAAGGGTTGGTGTATCACGAGAATCGTCTTCCAGGAAAGAGGACAAAAAGAGGTGGAATGGCAAGAAGTAAAATTCAATGATGAGAAAGGAAGAGAATCCTTCTTACAAGCATTGTAAGAAAGAGGGGCATGATGAGGACCGTTGTTGGAAATTGCATCTCGAGAAGAGACCAAAGTGGCTCAAAGAGAATAAAGGGAGACAAACAATTGCAACAACAACACGACCAACAAACTTGAGATCAGATTGAAGTGATGAATCTAAATTTTCATTGGTTAGTATGACAGGTAAAATTGGTGAAGGATTTGATTCTAGAAGTAAATTGTTTCACATAAGGGTCATAATGAGGCATACTAAGGTCAAAACATTGATAGATAGTGGATCTCAATCTAACTTGATTTCATAAGAATTGGTTAAACAATTGGGATTAAACACTCAAATGCATCATAATCCTTACACACTTAAACAAATAGGCAACAATCATCAATTGCACATAACAAAGCAATGCACATTTAAATTTTCAATTTCATCTAAGTTTGTGGACGAGATAACATGTGATGTGGTGCCACTAAGTGAATGTGAAATGGTCTTAGGAAGTCCTTACTTTTATGATCATAAAGCAATCTTCTACAAGGAAAATAATCAATATCATTTAATCAACAGGAAAATAATATGTTGTTCATGCTCATCATTTAAAGGAAAATAAATCTCTTCAAACTATGGAACAATTAAGAAAGGCGGCTCAAGAAAGAAACACACCTATAATTGTTTCAAATCAAGTAATTGATCTTAAGAAATAACATGAGATGATTGTAGAATGGAAGATTAATCACACTTTGCTTCAAGATAAGCTAATGTTGTGCAAGTATTACAAACATATTAACTCATTTGCAGTCATATTTCTGATGTTATCATTAGTAATGTTATCAACATGGATGATAGTGGCTTCAGTAAGATGTGACATGGTACAAATGGCTAACAATATGCTGTCAGTTATCATGATTGTTTTACAGTTGATCTTGATGAGACAAGTGCACAGGACAGATTTTAAAGACAAATAACAAT
Organism: Picea glauca; assembly: GCA_000966675.3. Taxonomy (NCBI): domain Eukaryota; kingdom Viridiplantae; phylum Streptophyta; class Pinopsida; order Pinales; family Pinaceae; genus Picea; species Picea glauca. Next base: position 591,601 of record JZKD02S1678799.1, on the reverse strand, counting down.
TTGGGTGTCCTATCCTACACTTGATGACTGTTAAATAACCTTTTGGAGGACCAACAGGTCTTTAGTGGGGAGGTGTGATCCAAAATTAGATCTCGGGACTAGAATGGGTCCAGGAAGACCTAAAAAACAATTTTCTTAGAATCTCTTCAAAACACATGTGTGTGTAGGCCTCAATGTTACAAACCCAACATAACTTGAATGGGATCAAACAGATGCCGTATGCTCCAGATATCGTGATATGTTTGTTTTTCCAAACAAGAAAAAAAGATGTTGACTGTATAGTCTGTACAGTGCCATGTGACAACTAACTGTACAGGACATATGACCATACAAATGATGTGTCAAGGTATAGTTGGCGCTGATGTGGGTAGGTAAAGGTGGATGAATCATATCGTGACATGTGGCACCACTGCAAGGGTGACACATGGCATGATGCTGACGTGGCAGGTACTATCAACATGCTGACTGGGTTGGAAGTGGAAGAATGGTCTCTCAACATGTGGCAGGTTATTTGGATGAATAATGTGGTGCTACATGGCCCAGTCCTGGGTTGCCATGTGGCACCCCCCCATTGGTTGTTTTTTGTGGTAAAAGTTTATGGTCTGTGGAATTCGAACTCGTGACCTCTCGTCCAGTCTAATGACTTGGCAGGGCCGAGCTAGCTATCCCTCCCATGGTGTTCCTTGATTTATATGGTGGAAAACATTATATATAAAGTGATATATGTTGACAGTCAGGCAGAGAAAGGGTTGGGGCCTAGCCCCAACCCCTGGTTCAACGATTTACCATATACTCATACCCTTGTTGCTTGGCACGGATTAGTGTGTTGGCGCATGTGTTAAGATCCTAGTCCTGATCCCGAAGCACTCCATACAACCCTGTCATACAACCACTACACATTCATTGGTGCATGCTTTGTTATGGGACTATTAGCTCCCGGTTCCTCTGATGGCGCGAATTGTACCATGTGCCCAGGTGTAAAACAGTTAGCATGGGTATATAGAGGTTACCTCCGGTTGACCGGGCTAGCCCTCCGACCAGGGGCTTAACCATGGGCTATACCATCGGGGGGCTATCAAGAAGTTAGTGCATGGAGCATAGCCTGAGGGCCATATGGCCACTGCATGTAACCAGGAGCTGGGACAAGGGGGCCAACGCACTAGGACCTAGACCAAGGCCACATGGCCACCCTACATATGACCAAGAGCACGGATATAAAGGGGTTGCACCCTTATTTTCCCAAAAGTGGGTTTATTACTTTATAATAAAGATTTTGTAATGATTTGTTCAGTAGTTTGAAGGGATTTTGGCTGATTTTGGGGGATATTGGGCTTTTTTTTAGGCCAAATCTTTGGGAGAAGTTGGAAGGTTGTTACCACCTTCAGTTATATAAAAACTAGAGGTTCTTGAAGCCAAGGAGGAGGTTTAGAATAGGTACATGCTGAATTTTTTCCAAGCCAAAGCCATTTTTATGCAGTGAAGCCATTGAGGAGAGCACCTTTGCGGGCCATTTCTGGGAGCTCCGGTCATTCGATTTCAATGATGTTAGTTTTGTTGGGTTCTATAGATATGGTAGAACAAGAGAAGATCAATTTGTAACCTTTTTGGCACTATCATGATGTACTTTTAAATCTTTAAACAAAAATAAGAAAGGCTCACCGACTAAGACAAAGGCTCGAAGACATAGGTGAGATTGTCGAACTCCGTTATCACTTTGGTGTTTTATGGTTTGTTATTCTTCATGCTTATGTTCAGATATGTACATTTCTTATGGAAGTCATTTTTCCTTTATAATTATTCCTCTTTCATTAGTTTCCCAAATGGTTTAATAACTAATGCTTAGCACTCAACCATTGTCATTTAAAATATCTTTTTAGATCAAGGAGGAGTCTTGTTTTGATGGCTAGTTGTAATATTTTTCTATACGACCTAATTTTGTAAGCTATTGATTTGGAGAGGAGCAAGGAGGGTAGATCTTGAGGGTTAGAATGTAGGTTGAGGAGCCTGGTGCGATCTAGTCTGCCTCATAATAGATCTTGACCTAACTGAGAGGATTTGTAAAGCGTGTGGCATTGTAGTTTTGGAACTTCTATAATAGAAGAGATTAAGAGCCAGTTCTTTGTGGACATAGCCCATGAGGGGGTGAAACATGGTAAAACCTCTATTATGTGATTGAATTCATGTGTTTGCATATTGTTTTCTACGTAGATATTAGTATGCTGAATAAATGAGTTGATTATATTCCATCCATAATCGTGAATGACAATTTATTGATTTAATAAGTTAAATATAACTTTCAATGCACACTTCTCAGATATCCACTCAATCCTAGGCTGCAAACACTTGAGTATTTCAGTCACCCATTAAGACTATCTCGGGTGAGACTACGCAGTGCACTATGTGTGTTGTATTGCCTTCTGGTTTACCAGGAGGGTCGATAGTTTTAGAGGATTTCTTGGAACCCCAATAGACATGAACCCTGGGTCAAGCGTATGGAAGATATAAACCCAAACATATAAAATAATAAACCAACAAATGGTTATGTTTCCATTGGTTGGAACATGATAGGATTGAGTAGTTGGGATCTGTTTAAAATTTGTAAGATTTGCGGACAGCGGGTCAAGAGAATACTGAATCGGATGATGAGAAGGTGAGGAGAATGTGTCGCTAGAAAGGGATGTTGATACCGTGGAATCCTATGAAAGTAGAGATCGAAATCTGGCTAAAAACAAAGGAACTAGAGTTTGTACAGAAACATACCAGAAACCCTAGAATAACACTTCGCAAATACCTTGAGAAGTATGTTTTTACTGATTTGCATGAAATCTTTTTCTGTGATTTTCCACATTTATTACAGGAGTGGATATTGAGGTTGAAGGATAACCATGCATCAAACTGGATATGAAAGTTAGAGTGGACCTCAGTTCAGATTAAGTGGTTACAGCAGGTGAACAACAAATTCACCAGCAAAGTATATTTTTGGCTTGACAGTATTGTTGCAGGCTTTTGAACATAATTTGCAGTCGATACAATGAAGTCATACAACGCAGTGGAGCAAGAGTTTCTATGCAGAACTCAAGGAAGGTATATTAGATCGTTGTATACTTCTATTAAGATACTGCTAAACAACAAAGGTGCAATAACAATGGAGTAAGATAGCTAAACTTCCCTGCGTGCATGGGGGAAGGGGGGAAGCACTGATAGAAAGAGGAGATATGGAAGGAGAAATGGATAAAGGAAAGAAGGAGGAACCCTTGGATCCAATCATGATGGAAAACAACCAGATCAAGTGGATCATGGCGACAGCTGGAAAGACGCACAGTGGAGTACCCTACCAATACAAGGTGAATACCAAAAAGAGAGTCGTAGTCGTAAGGGAAGGCTTGGCGAGTGATGAAGAAGAGGTAGAGGATATCCGGGCTGTGGAGCATATTAAGTAAATCCTACATGAAACATATGAGAGGAAGACAAGAGGTCCAAGAGTGGGAAGATAGGGTAGCAATACTATCGATGTTAATGTTAATGTGGAACCCATAAACCCATGTACAACTAACACACCAAAAAGAACACCACCGTTTAGACAACCGAATTTCGGGAGAAGGAAGACATCAGGAAGTACATATACACAAGGAACAAAAACTGGAGGAGCCAGTTCATGAAGCATTAGTAAAGTGTCTAATCCATGTGGAGGTAGTATTTCAGCATTCACAATGTTTGAACACGATCCCACTATCAGGTTGCCAGAATTCAAAGGAGAAGCGTTGGAGGACCCGAAAAAACACCCGTTTATCTGTGAGAAGAACTGGGAATAAAAAAAGATCACTGAAGAAGATACTAAACTTGCACAACTAGAGATTACACTAAGGGATCATGCATTAGATTGGTATATGATTTTAGCCATAAGCAATCCACCAGGGACACCAGAAAAAATGCGGATATCAAGAAGTTGTCGATAAATGAGTTTCAAAAGCCAAGTTTAGAGGATTAGTACATCAACGATATGATAGAAAATAGACAGAAACAAGGAGAATCCGTATGGGAAATTGACCAGCGATTCAAGTGCCTGAAAGGGAAGTTGAAATATATCATGACAGATATGCAACATAGGCACCTGTTCTCCAATTCACTATTACCACACATGAAATATCCACTACGACAACAAAAGTTTCAAACACAGGTAGAGGCTCTGCAAGAATCCCTACAACTTGAAGAAAACCAATATCAGAAGACGGATCCAGCCATAGAAGTAGTGAAGCAGGATTTGAAGAACTTAACATTCCAGCTAAACCATAACAAAGGTAAGGAAAAACAGGAAGTCGTTTAGTGTACCACATGCAAGACGAAAGGACACCACAAGAATGAATGTCCAACATTTGCGCAGTACAAGGCAGCAAGAATGCCAAATCCGTTACCAACAGGAGGACTATGGTGCGAGATATGTAAGAAACTAGGCCATGATCCATATCACTTCCCAATGATGCAGAAATACCAGACAGTCCCAAAGAGTTCATATTGCAACTTTTGCAAGTCAGTAGGCCACAATGACAAAGATTGTAGAATGATGGATTTGATGTGAGAGAGGACATCAAATGCATATAGGGTGCAGAAAGAAATGATGACTGGGAAAGCCACACCACATTTTAACCAAGTTCCAACCCTATACAACACTGCGCAACAATAGTATAATACTGCACAACAACCATATAATACCGCACAACCACAATACAATGCAACACAACCTCAGTACAATACAACATAGTACAATCAGGTGCCTCAGTATAATGCACCAAGAGGAGATCGAGGTGGCTACAGAGGTGGAGGATGAGAAAGAGGAGGATTTAGAAGAGGTAGAGGACCAATGGTATGTCACAACTATCAACAACCATGGAAATATGCAAGAGGATGTCCACTTCCACCAGCAACTTGTATGTATTGTCACGCATCGAATCACGACACATAAGAATGGCCTACATTACTTGGGAAGATCCAAGAAAAGAGGAATCAGAACAACCAGAATTTTCAATGGATTTTAGCGGAAGCGAGGGATGAAGGACAAAACATCAACTTAGTGACGCGTGGAGGTGCTAAAACCAGAGATGATGTGGCCAAACAGAAACCAGTACAACACTAGTGGGTGAAGAAGAATGTCAAACCAAGGAGATAGTTTGATGCTCAGAATGAGAAGGAAACATTTCAACAAGCTAGACAAGAGCTCTGGCACTGCGTCGACTTTAACTGCATAGAAAAGAAAGGAAGAACCAGAGTATGAGATGCCTCCATCATTGGATCATACCAAAGAAACGCAACCCCTGGGACAAGTAAGTACAATCAAAGGATTTTTTCAATCATGAGTAAAACTATTGAATGACCCATCCTCTGTCAAAATATTGCAAAATATATTAGAAAAATGTAGCATTGAGATAGAAGGAAAACTAGAACAAAAAACAATCAATCACCTACATACAAGGAAAAGAACAAGTAGGGAGTTCAGGCTGAATGCCAACATCAGATATCTCAACATGAGAGATATCATACTAGATTTAGGATCTAAAGTCAATGTACTACCAAAGAAGACATGTCAGTGCATGGGAGATCCCACATTAGGATACTCACCTGTTCAGCTGAAATTAGCAAACCAACACAGAGTTATACGAATTTGCAAACTAAAAGGAGTGATAGTAGACTTGGATGGAGTGCGCACTAAAGTAGATTTTGAAGTAATTGAAATAGTCGACGACACAACACCATATCCAACATTACTTGGTTTGGACTAGGCATTCGATAACCAAGCCATAATCAATTTTAAGACACAGAAATTGACATTTGAGTCAGGAGAATACAGGGTCATCGTGCCATTAGACCCATTAGAAGGGGAAAGGTTTGTAGAACCTACTTTCTTAGACTTGGAGGAAATCATCCAGTTGTACATAACAACTATGCATGATGAGTATTACATAAACCCAACTGCATATGGGAAACTCAGTTGTCGGAGAATTACTTCATGTGAAGCAGACTCAAATATGGGTTTAGAGAACTCGCAATAGAGGCTACACGAAGTTTCCACAAGAATATGCACCAGAATAGACCTCGCAGTAAGATGGGTAGGTACGGAGATAAGGGAGCCACCCAGTTTCCATGGAGTAAATGATCTGGAAGTATTCTTGGCACAGTACGAGGATGAAGTGTTAGAAAATAAGAGACTCTTAGCACTCGATATATCACTCAAGGCCACACCTGCAAGATGGTGGGGCGTACACAAGAAAACAATCATGGATTGGTACCAATGCAAGTGGTTACTGTGCATAAGGTTTGGTGTAGAACAAAAAATTACCCAACAACAGAAGTGCGATGGACAGGGGGAACCAACGAAACACTCGGAGAAGTGCAGAGTGTTGTAATATCCCTCGACCGAACCCAATTGTAAATGTAAATTTAAATGTACTTAAGCTGGTGAGTTGTTGGCTATCATTTTTGTATGCACATTTCATGGCATAGTGCCGCATGTACTATGCGATAAAATGAGAAAGTGTGCACATTCCAGGATACCGTGCACAACATCGTAAGTGCACGTGATGTTGAGGCTAGGGAGCCTTTATGTATATGATATGTTTTATAGACTGGAGAGCCAGTTATTATAAGCTAGGATGCTTATGTTTTGGAATTAGGATAGAGTGCCTAGATGTTAAAGGCCAGTGCGCCTATTTTTGTATATATCTCATGATTAATATAAAATACATCGTTGATAAATGATAAATGAGATGGGGGACTAAACTCCACTAGTGAGGGAAAGGGTGGGGGCTAAAATTTAAGGAAAAGGGATAATCTAGGGAGCTTAAGCCAAAAAGGAATATTATATTAATATTTCTTAAATCATAAAGTATGGGTAATTATTTTATCCTAAATTCTAAAGTGGGGACAAGTGGGCCAAAGCAACTCCCAACATGACAAGTGTCAAGTTGGGGACATGCATACATATAGTTTGGACTTAGTTCATTTTCCCATCTTTTTCCATCATTCTTGCCATCATTCAACCATGATTCCATGACCATTTCACTCATGTAGTCAGCTATCTTCCATACTTCCCGTCATTGTACCTGAACCGTATCCATAGCCATATCTATTTTTGTAGCTGGTTATCTTGGGAGCTATACTGAAGAAGCGGGTTGTCAAGCCTGTGGGATATTGAAGAGGCAGGTTGTTATGCCCTTGAGAAATTTCTCTCTGGGTGAGAGAATTGTTGAGGAATTAATTTCCTGAAGGTACAAAACTGCTGGTACAGTGCTCTGAGACTTCCTGTCTGGCCTGTTGCTGAAGCCCAGAAAGGAAGTGGGGAAGTCGAAGGATTGTTGAGCAGAGAAGGGGCACATTTCTTGGGGTGGGACAGGCATGTGGGGAATGAGGGACTATAGGCTGTTAGTTTGAGTTGGCACCTGAGATGGAGTCTTTCCTGTTGTCTATGAGCCTATAGCCTGGTTAGGAATCCATTTACCCAGGTGGAGTTTAGTCTCATATCGGGGGTGACTCACTGTTGAGAGTGATGAACAGTGTGGTCTAAGGCTAGGAGGTTCATGGAAGGTCTGCACATAGTTGGTGACATTATTACCAAGATAAGTGCCAATTGTGTGATAAATTTACATGTTGCATTGTTATTTATGTGCTTAGTTTTATGGGTAATCATATGTGCGGTTATAACTATGTTTATTTTTATGGGTATTTCCTATATATGATGCATGTATATGTTTATTGTTATTTTAGTGTGAATTTGTGTATTTACAGATGTATTTGTATATTTACATTTTATATATAATGATTTCGCAAGAGTTCAGTGTGTATATATTTTAATTGCATGCAGTTCAAAAAAACAAATTATGTGGTATAACTCAGTTGGATACTGGGCATGTTACAGTATGTTCCGCAGTGAGAAAAAGAAAGTGTTCTCTTGAGTAGCGTGGCCTAACCATGGGTGGTCGGGGACGTTACAACATGGTATCAGAGCTTGAGTTTTTGACACTGAGCCTAGATGGGCCAAGCAAGTTGAGTTGAAGAGAAATGTCACAAAGGAGTGATTTTGAAGTAGCCAAATTTCAAGTCACAGAATGCCCATGGTAAAGTTTAGAAGTAACGATGAGGAATTGGGAAAATCCCCAATTTTCGTTGTTAAATTCATGGGAAAATGGAGAAATTTGGCCAAGAGGTGAGATATTAATTTTTTAATATATGTTCTAGCAAATTCAAACCTAGAGTTGGTCGAATTTGAAGTTAAAGTGAAGTCGTGACAGATGGAGCAGGACTAGTAAATAAAATTCTCAATTTGTGAAATGATTTTGGCTAAAATTCGTTCCAGAAATGTCAACCCACAATTTTTTTTTATTACAGAGGCTGAATGGATGTTATTGGGGTGAAATTGAATGAATGTCATAGTTGCAGAATGTCGATGGTAAATTGGGGAAAGAGTTAAGCCAAAAGCCCCAATTTCTGCAGCAGAATTCACGAGGAATTGATGTGCATAAAAATGAATGTGCACAGGTGGGCACACTAAAAATGCATGATGCGCAGTGAAGATCTTGTGATAGGAAATATTCGGCACTGTGCGAAAATATATTGTTGTGTTGGTGCACGTGCTAAATTTCGGTGCCGCACGGAAAATGGTTAGTGTGCAAGTGTGTGCACTAAATTTAGGTGTCGTGTGGAAAAATGTTAGTGTGCAGGTGTGCGCGCTAAATTTCGGTGCTACGCGGAAAAATGTTGATGTACAAAACCACTCGATAAATTTAGTATTGCGCGGTGTGCACACACATAATAATGACATGTGTGGTGTGCGCAGTGTTGGCAGAGCGCATAGGAGTTTTGTTGGTGCGTGCGCAATGTGGGTATATGTTGTCACACGACAATTTAGTTAGTGGTGTGCACAGAGTTTTGGTGCATGGTGGAGATGTACTAAACTCTGGCATGGTGTAGCGTGTAGAGTGCAATGTGCATGGAATATCAGTGCAGGATACAAAAATTTCACACAACGGGTAAGAGTGCAAGAACCAAAACGGTGCATAGTGGATATTGGCGCGCTTCATAAAATTAGTGCACGCAAGTTATTGGTGTGAAAGAGAAGTAATACAAAGTGGTTTTTAAGTGTGTGAAGCACGAATTATCTTGTGGTGTTGCTGTACATGAAAAATATGGGTGTAAAATTTTATCGCTCCGTAAATTCCCAAAGGTTGTCAGAGTAGAAGAAATTTACAAGAGATAACTTTACCCAACCACTTCGAAACTAGAATCTAGCCCTACCAGCTTTAGAGAGGGATCTATCTATATGATTTAGATATGTTTTAACTTTGAGATATTAGGCTAGTTAAATAAAATAAAATTGAATGGTTTGTTGTTGTTTTTGTTAAGTTGGTTGAAAAGGGTTTTATGCCTCCATTGGGCTATGGGGTCTGTATTATAAAGAAAAATATCTAAACGAAAACTAAAAGATTCTTTTCATAGGGAAATATAATGCATTCATTGGATCTTTTAGAAGTAAAGTGATGGATAGCAAAAAAGATGAGAAAAACAATTAAAGTAAAGAAGCATTTAAGAATTTCTTCACTATAATATCAGAAAGATAAACATTAAGATATTTCAAATCCAGAAATAGGGTATACAAAGATAAGTCCTGCAACATGCGCTACTTTTAAAAGATTAGATTAGAAACAATATGAAAATTGAGTTAGAAAAACATTTAACATAGAAAGAAAACATCACCAATGAATAACATGAAAGAATCCCGTGAAACGTCCCTTTTGTATTACTGGAAGATCTCTTGATAAAAATTGCAGTCTTTCTGGCATCAGTCCTCTTTTGGTCAGGACCCTCTTGAACTCAAGGATGGTCTCCATCCTATATTCATTTTTCAAATCCTCTAACTCTTCTCTGGTTTTTGAATTCAAGAATTTAATGATCTCAGTGGCTTCTGTGGTCATCTCTCCCAGTTCTCCTCTTATTTTCTCAATAGCCTGCTTACTCCTTTGCACTAGTTGGTTTTACTTGAACATGATTTGTACCATAGGCCATATTTCATTTACAAACTTGGTAATATCCATCCAGACACATTCCTTGACCTCACCAAGTGTTTTGCCTGCCACTGTTTGATTTTGAAGCTGTTGCAATTCCTGTTTGAGCTTGTCTGATGTTTGTTTCTCCTTAGAGTAGCTGGTTTGGAAAGAAGACCTGAGTTCCTGAAGGTTCTCAACCTCCTTTTTAATTCTGCTAATCTCTGTCTCTTGTAAATTCATCTCTTCCATGGATTTCGCCAGTTCTACTGTCTTTTCCAGAGTTGTTGAGGGAATTTCTACTGCAGATATTGTGCTTACTCCTGTGAGTGGAACTACGCTCAATGGAATGACTTCCATAGGCTTTGATTGTTCTTTCTCTTTCACTATCCTTTCCAATTCTTCTTCCATCTCTTTCAACTGTGCACTTTGCTCCATGATCAGCTTGAACATCTCATCCTTTTCTCCTTCTGTCTCAGCTATCTCCTTTGCCTGTGCATCTTCAGTTGGTGGCAGTTTCAGTCGTTTTCTTAAAGATGCTATATCGAAATTTTTCTTCTTTAACATCTCCTCAACTGATTTCAAATTTGATGGGTCATACCCAATCTTGAGGACCAATTCTTCCAACGTCTTGATTCTATTATATTTTTCAAAGGATGATATGTTTTCTAATTTTAGTTGTGTCTAAACATTGCTTAGAGAAACCTGTAATTTTGCAGCCGTAGTAGAAGCATTTGCCAACGTGGAGAAAACCATATCTCTAGTTTGCCTGTGCAGATCCATTTGATCGGTAAGATGCACATCTTTAGTGTGAAACTCGAATGTTTCTCTTTTGTAATAAGTGATTACCTTCGGGTTTGACACCTGTGCCTACAAAAAAGCCATGTGCATTATGCCCTTCTCTGTATCAAATGCAGACAACAGTCTATGATGTGCCATTGATGTTTGATTCCAAAACTGAGCATAAGTATCGTTGGTCAGAATTTGATTTTTCTTCTTGATCAGGTCATACTTCTCAAAAGCACTCAATTTTGGTCCTACCTTACTTGGTTGGTCAACTAGTGGAGTATCCATAGGCTTCTTGGACAAAACTGTAGTTATGATCTGCCTGCTGCTTGTGCTAAGAAGTGACCGGTAATCTTTCATAGTTTTAGTGGATTGAATTTCCTTTTCACTAGCCATGTCAAGTGCATGATTGGTTTTTGGCCTTTTGGTGTGTAATTGGAAATCTTCAGCCGAGACTTCGATGATGGAAGGTGAAGTATCCTTCCTGGGTCTTTTCTCCTTGGGAACCTATGGTGTATTAGTCTATGAGATGATGACCGAAGGGTCCTGCTATTCTATTTCAACCAGAGTATTTGGCTCCCATTCTGTTTGATTTGCGAACCTTTCTATCTCAGGCTTGGGTGTATGAACATATGGAACATTCTTATTGCTAACCCTCATCTCAGAAATTATCCCGCATGGATCATAGTGCCATATGAAACTTAACCTGAAACTTCATTTCTTTCAATAGTCTGTCTACTTCCTCCCCTGCGCCTCGGCTATTACAGATAAAAGACCCCATTTTCCCTTTAATTCTAAGTTGTTGTTTCTTTTTCAGAGACACAAAATGTATGTCATCTGAGTTAATCATTTGCCTTATGTATTCCAGGGAAAATATCCTCACGGGTAGATACTTGGGAAATTTGTATGCAACCAAATCGCATCCATATACTCTGATCTCGGTGTGGTTTTGGTAAAGATACCAATCTCCATTTTTTGCAAGGTTTGAGAGGTGTAAGATCCTCTGAATCTCCTCATTTATTCTTGGTTCAGGTCTTCCACTAAGCATGCTCACCACCTGGTGGTAAAACTTCTCGATAAACTGTTTGAAGCTAAATTCTGTAGAATTTTGTCTGAGTAGCGAAGTCCAAGTTGTTACCGCCTATGGCCTTCCGTCCTTGTCCATCTTCTTCATTGAAAAAGAGAATCTATTCGCTTGAAATAAAGTGAACATGTAGGCTAGTATTGAGGAATACAAGAACATGCCCTCCATGGTGAAATTTGAAAACTTCTCATAAATATTGTTCGCCAAGAAAGTGTTGTAATCGAACTGAGTGGTAGGTCTTTCTTCTTTGGAGAAAATTGACAAGAAACCCAATATGGGTTCGTCCACCCATTGGTCAGAAAAATACCCAAGCAGAGCACAAAGAGATGAAATAACTTTGTTTCCCTTCTCTGAGAACAGGGAGGAAGGATACGGGGGATTTGTCTTGGGGAGCTGAGCGACCTGTGGAAGGAAAAGTTCAAAAATTTGGGCTCTTTGAGGGAAAGATAGCTTCTGGTACCGCTCTGTTATGACTTTGAGATTAAACGGTGAGGCGGATTCAACCCTGGGTATATGCATCATCTGATCGATGGCCTCTGGTGTGATGAAAAATAGGGTCTCTCCTGATGAAGATACCATGGCTCTTTGGTCGAGGAGGTAATGAGCCTGGCATTTGAGGGTGAATTCAAGAAAATGGTGTATCTGGGGAAAAATATACAGAGGAAGATTGGACTCCCAAAGCCTAATTTCATCGCTCTAATCCAAAAAAATGTCTTTGAGCCATGACTGCAAATCTGCGAAGTCAAATTCACACCTGATGTCTGCGATTAAATGATCTTTATCGGCCAAATGGATTCTGTTGAGGTCAACAAGAGGTGGGAGGAAAGGATTTTCCTCAGCTTTTTCTTTCTTGGATTTTAGCGCCATCATTGTGAAAAATACCTGCAATTCAAGAAAAATGTTAGTGGGGTTGATTGTGGTTTTGGATGGCTGACTGAAATGGAGAGAAAACTGGGAAAATTTTTCTGGTGCAAGGATAAAGTAAGCAATGGGAGAATGAAAAGAAAGGGTAGTTTTGAGCAAACGGATACCCGTTGGGCGCAGGAAACAACTCAGCAGGCTAACGGATAAGTTAGCCTGTAATAAATGGCCAACGGGTCCTTTGGAGTGTGAGGTGGAAGGTAACAACGGATGAAAAAATATGACTGGGTGATGCGGAAGGTGTTGATTGGGAACTGACCATGGTGACGGGACTTGTAATGAGTGAACAAGGGAGAACGGACTGACAGAGTTATGAGATGTGATCTTTAGGGGAAAAAGTGGAAAATGATGTCAAGGGGTGATGGGGGTATGACATAAAATGGTAAGTGGTAAGTGGTGGGAGTCTAGAGCAATGGATTCCTACCACATATAGAAGGGGGCCCACCAGAAAACCACTCCATTCTAGACCCCGCCCCCCAGCGTTAAAAGCAGACCGGTCGGGGGGAGGTGGGGGGGTCCGAAAAACACCATCAGCAATCCATCAATGTGCCTGCTGTTGGACCGTAGATCTGTGCACGATGTTTAACCAACATTTCAGACCCCCTCCCCACCGTTAAAATCAGAACGGTCGAGAGGGTCCGGAATTCAATCTCAACCGTGGATCTAGGTGTTGATGCCTTAGCCATTCAGATGCGTGCCTTTGTTATCTATGATTTTGGACCCCCCTACCGTTAAAAGCGGAACGATCGGGGGGGTCTGGAAAGATGTGTCAACCATAGATTTGAGTGCCAGCATCTCATTCGCTCATCTGTGCATTGTCTTTAATCTATGAGTGCAAACTCATATTTTCTCCAAAAACTTAGGATAAACGCTTTATGTGGGTTTGCCCAAGTTTTCCCTATTTTTAATCACCATGGGGGTTAGACATCCAACTTTTAAACATCAATGATATGGTTCAACATCGATCATCCTGCCTGTTTTATTTAGATAAAGAAAACTACCCTATGCTATAACCTAATTATCTATGACATTTAGCCTAGATTAAACTATTTGACTAAGAAATTACTCTATCCCGGGGTTATTTGACCACGATTAGGCAGTTTGGTCAAATTTATTCACTAACTAACCTAATTTGCTTGGCTAAGATTAAACAGTTTAGCCAAGCTTATTCACTACTCCTATCAATATCAATTTAAAAGGACTTGGCCATGCTTAAACTATATGGACCAAGTCATTGTTATTGCATGGGGCTCGATTAAATTTATTTTATGCCCTATTTTATTCTTTTTCTTTCTTTTCTTTTTCTCAAATTATTTACAGAATGGAAAATAATTTAACAAACAAAACACTAAAGTGATAACGTTTCAGTCACCAGTTGATCCTATAAATTATAGGGTTATAACAGCGGCTCCACCTGGGGATGGTACTCTCCTTGTGAAGTGCCAAGAATCCTATTTCTTGATGTTCTGAAAAACTTTCTCCACAGTTGCCTTTGTTGTTTGATTTAATTTATTTTTAAAGTTTGATGACAGTGTTCAATGGCTTAGGGCCTTCTCCACGGGCTTCAACCATCTAATCAAAGTTATTCACTCATAAACTTGTAAGAAAAATAAAATGATTTGTACAATGGAAAGGTGTGACTGAAAGTCCTTACTGAGGAAGTGAATAGTGCTTCAACATTCTGCCATTCACAGGTTCTCCTGGTAGATTGGTCCCATCACTGTTGCTGAGAAAGAAAGAATCATTTCCTTTGAATGCGTGAATTACGTAAGGTCCCTTCCATTGACTATCGAATTTTCCATGCTTCCCCTTATCTTCATTTCGGGCATCCCATCTCAGAACCAATCCACCTAGCTCAAAGTCATCTTCTTTAGTTATTTTATCAAAGATATTTTTTATGCTCTCCTGGACTACCTGAATTTTGTTGTATTCTTCTTCTTTGGACTGCTGCAAGTGGATCATCTGGTTTATCCTTCTTTGGAATTTGTTTGGATCATCTTGCATCTCTTGCAACAGTTTCATGGTAGGAACCCCTAAGGAGGTAGGAAAAACGGCTTCAGTGCCATAGACCAACTAATATGGAGACATATCAATTGACTTCTTGGTGGTCAATCTGTCAGCCCACAATGCGAAAACCAGCTTGTTATGCCATGGCTTTTTGTTTTCTTGCAATGTCTTCTTAATAATGGTCACTAGGGTTTTATTGGACGACTCCACCAGCCCATTTCCCTGAGGGTAGTAAGTTGTGGAATGTCCCAAACCCATATGATACTGGTTGAAAAAGTTTATGAGCTTCTTAGACCGAAAAGCAACTGCATTGTCAGTTATAATCTTTCTTGGACACCCAAAATGAGACAAGATATTATTTTCTAGAAATTTAATAATGGCAGAATCAGTAGCTTGCCTACTTGGTACAGCTTCGATCCATTTTGTGAAGTAGTCCCTAGAAGTAAGAATCCACCTGTCCTGGCCTAAAGAGGGAGAATGTATGTCTCTGATAAACTCTAATCCCCATTGTTGGAAAGGAGATTCAATAGAGATTGGTTTCAGGGGCAAAGGGAGGAGCTTCTTTTTTCCCTTGAAAACATGACATTTATGACACGAAGTTACTTTGTGATGCACATTAGCGAATAGTGTAGGCCAATAGAACCCAACTCTGAGAATTTTATTAGCTATGGTCTTCCAGCTCAGATGACCACCACAGTTTCCTGCATGAAAATCCTGCAATACTTTGTCAGCTTCAGCCTTTAATAGACAATTTAACAAAATACCTCCAGGATCCCTCCAATAAAGACTGCCTTCTAGAATGAAAAACTTTAATGCTTTCAATTTAAAAAAACTAGATTTAGTTTTGGTTAGACCAGGGGGAGCTTGTAAGTTATGCAAAACAAATATCAAGTATGCGTACCATGGAGAGTTCAAAAATACCTCTTTCACGCTTGGAGTTGCCTGATCTCCCTGTTCATCTACTGCAGCTAAGAAATTAATATCAAGAGCATGGAAATTAGATTAAACCATTAATTTTTCTAGACCTTGGCCTTTAATCAGTTTAGTAGGCTTAATCTCTATGAGAATGATAGAAATTCATTTCCCTCTTCTTCCATCTGGATTGTCCTGGGTTAAAATGTCCTTTACTACTGAGTTTGGAACATATGCGATGGTGTGGGAATGGAGAATATATACTCTAAAATCCTTTATGGCTTTTACCAGGGAAAAATATTTTTTCTCCATTATTTTATAATTCAAAGCAGCATCTCTTAAAGATTTACTGAAAAAGGCTATGGGTTGTTCATACCCTTTGCTGTTTTTTTGTAGTAATATTGCTGCAATGGTATGTTCAGAAGCGAAAGAAAACAAGTAAAAGTATTTGGTGAAGCCAGGACTGATCAAGACTGGAGCCTGTGTGAGAGCATGTTTAACTTGTTCAACCAACTGCTTGGATTCAGTGTCCCATTTTATTTTTGTGTCCTTTTTTAACATGTTGGTGATGTTCATGAGAATCTCGGCCAGGTTAGGTATGAATTTTCTTAGAAAATTTATTTTGCCAATGAAATACTGTAACTCTTTGATATTCCTTGGGTGTTCCAATTTCTAAATGGATTCTATTATGTTGGGATCTATCTTAATTCCATCCTTAGAGATTATGTTCCCCAACAATTTACCTTCCTCTAATCTGAAAAGGCTTTTCTTAGGATTCAGAGAAATCCCAAATTTCCTGCATTTCTCAAACACTTGTCTGAGATGTTGTAAGTGCTCTTCATCGGATTGGGAATATACAGTTACGTCATCTAGATAAATGACAATAAATCTGCCAAGTTCTTCCACAAAAGAGATGTCCATTTCTCTTTGGAAAGTGGCCCCCACGTTCATCAACCCGAAAGGCATTTTCACGTACATGAAGGTACCCCAAGGTCTTGTGAAAGCTATTTTCTCTTGGTCATTTGGATGAACGAGAACTTGGTTATAGCCTAAGAAACCATCCTGTAAGGAGATTCGGCTGGATCCAACTACCTTTTTGTGTTATTGTGGATATTATACTGGTTACATTACTGTTATTCTTTCATTTATAGCATTTCATTTATGTTCTGCATACTTTTTATATATGGTATATTACAAGTGGTATCAGAGCACTTTCCTTGGTCGAAAGTGTGGGAATTTTTTTTTCAGGGTAGAGATGTATTCCGGGGTCTTTAATCCACAGAGATCTGTCATTACGTGCATAAACCCATGGTTGAGGGATTCATACACGCAGGAAATACAAGTGGTTCTTAAGCGCACATCTGTTGGCCACCCTTATAACCCCTGTTGGTACCCCTTCGAGTGGTAGCACATCAGACAACACCTGTGTACGGATCGACCTAGATTTCCTGAATCCCTCTTTAGATAAACCAATCGGTCGCCTGACTGCTATAGTGCCACCGAGAACAGTACTCGGGAAGATACTCTCTAGTACCTAGGTAGTCAGGTAGTACAGTTAAGGGTATGGTCTATCCTCCTTAGTTAGTGCCCTAAGATATTGGGCCGAGTACTACTATTGGACCCCACACGTATATCAGAGAGCTATAGCACAGGGCAAACCCTTGTCTGTAGAACCCTTTCCTAACCCTTGGGGGACAGTAACATAAACAAATTAACACATACAAGATCTCTTGTCGCGCAACTGTGTTCAGGATGCCAAGTAAATACACATTTATTTCTAGTTAAGCATATGTGGATTTCATCACTGCAGTATTCTTCAGACCAGAGTATAACTCCACAGGTGTTGAAAAAAAAAAATTGTAGAAATTTTTTCACCACTATTTGAGACCTATTCCATTAGATTCATCTCTTCACCCTTATCACATTCATCCATATCATTTTTTGACAAATTTTGTTTGCCCCTACCCACCCCTTTTCAGTTCACTCATCGTCATGGCCCATACCCATAGCCAAGAATGGGAGTCTCGCTTCAACACCTTGCAATCTAGTTTCCTTGAGACCCAAAAAGAAGTGAAACAACTCAGTGCTACTGTTGCCTCCATGGATACATCCATCAATAAAACCATAAATACATCCATGGAGTCCTTAATGGAGGAAGTCAAACAAGAACTGACCACCCATCTTGAATCCGTCTTTGCATCACTCTGCATCAAACTGAAGATCCCTACCAATGACCCTTTCCATGATGCACCTCCAAAGACTAACGGTGAACATTCCTCCCATTCCCATACCTTTCATCCCCATCACTTTCAAGGCGACCTACGCCTTCCACGGGTGGATGTGACAAAATTTGATGGCTTGGACCCCACTGGTTGGGTCACCCAAATGGAACATTATTTCTCTTTATACAACATTACAGATGACTTGGCCAAACTCTGGTATGGTGTTCTCCATCTAGATCAAGAACGCTGGAAATGGTGGCAATGGAGAAAAACTTCCTGACAAGGGTATATTTCTTGGACCCAATTTGTGACTGAGTTGTATGAACGCTTTGACACAGACACCAACCAATTGGTTCGTTTGACCAAATTGAAACAAACAGGAACAATAGAAGACTTTATAGCTGAATTTGAGTGCCTAGCTTTTCGAATAGAGGGCATGACTAATGCTTTCTTTCGAGAGTGTTTTATCAGTGGCCTCAAAGAGGAGATTCGGGCCCATGTGCTCATGGTTCAACCTTCGAGTTGGGTGGAGGCTACTAAAAAAGATAAAGAAGCACAACAAATTGTTTCCTCTCAAAACCGTAAACCTTCCTTTATCCCTCGCCCTAAACACATAAACCCCACTACTTCCCCCGCCCCATTGAAGATTCAAAAATTGACCAGGGATGAAATGGTTGAATGTCAACTCAAAGGCCTTTGTTATAATTGTGATGAAAAATATTTCCCAGGCCACAAATGTAAAGAACAAAATCTTTTTATGGCCATCTCTGAGGATATTTCGGACGAGGATGTTGCTAGAGTCACCTGATATCACTGACATCACCTCTCCCTCTAACCCGCTCGAAGTGGAACCGATCATTTCCCTCAATTCTATCACTGTCTTCTCCACCCCCCAAACCCTCAAGTTAATCAGTTACATCAAGCATCGGAAGGTCATCATTCTAGTTGATAGTGGAAGCACCCATAATTTTATTGATCGCCGCATTGCTCAAGAAACCCATTGCTACATCCATGTCGTCAACAATTTCCAAATCATGATTGCTAATGGTAGTTCCATGAAATGTGGAGGGCACTGTAAAAATGTGCATCTCCAAATCAGTGACTACCACCTCAAATTTCATATGTTTTCTATCGACATGGGCGGTTGCGACATTATGTTGGGTGCAGATTGGCTAAGGACTTTGGGTCCCATTCTCATGGATTTTAAGGACTTAAAAATGCAATTTGACCAGGAAGGACACCAATATAAATTCCAAGGCATCACTGTTGGTTCACCTGAGGTCATTAGTTCCCATCGCATGTAAAAGCTGCTTAAAAAAGGTCATTTTGGTGTCATGGCCCAACTCCATGCCATACAAGCAACAGAGACACCCTCGGTGCCGCAAGACCTCCAAGCCATCATTTCCAAACATCAACTGGTATTTTCCACTACCCAATGACTCCCTCCTTCCTATGGTGTTCATGATCATTCCATTCCCCTAGTACTTGGAAGCCTTCCTCCCAATATCTATCCGTATCACCACCCCTTTGCACAAAAAAATGAAATTGAGAAAATGGTCCAGGAACTCCTTACTGCAGGCATTATCTGTCCTAGTACAAGCCCTTACTCTTCTCCGATCGTCATGGTCCTGAAGAAAGAAGGTTCTTGGAGAATGTGAACTGACTTCTGTGCCCTAAACAAACTGACCATTAAAGACAAATTCCCCATTCCTTTCATTGATGACCTCCTGGATGAATTGAGTAGATGACCTCCTGGATGAATTGAGTGGTGCCCAATTCTTTACTAAACTTGATATTCGCTCGGGCTATCACCAGATATGTATGAAAGAGGCAGACATTCCCAATATTCCCTTCCACACTCATGAGGGCCACTATGAGTTTTTGGTCATGCCCTTTGGCTTGTGTAACGCCCCCTCCACCTTCCAAAGCCTCATGAATCATGTATTTCGTCCTTTTCTCCGTCATTTTGTTTTAGTTTTCTTTGATTATATCCTCATCGATAGAAAAACCTGGACATACCATCTTACTCATATGGATCGCGTTCTCCACCTCCTCTCTCAGCACCAACTTTTCCTGAAACATTCTAAGTGTGCCTTTGGTGCCTCAGAAGTAGAATACTTGGGTCATCTGGTTGGAAAATATAGCGTCAGGGTGGAACCAGAAAAGATTGAAGCTATGCAAGACTGTCCGCACCCAAAGACTCTCAAAATCTTTCTTGGATTTTTGGGATTAACAGGGTATTACCACAAGTTTGTTAAGAATTATGGAAAGATTGCAGCCCCTTTCACTGCTCTCCTCAAAAATAACTCTTTCACTTGGACTCTAGCCACTGCTCAAGCTTTCCAAACTTTGAAGATGGCCATGTGAACCACTCCAGTTCTGGCCCTTCCTGATTTCACAAAGACCTTTTTGTTGGAGTGTGATGCCTCTGGTAAAGGAATCGGCATGGTCCTTATGCAAGAGGGTTGACCATTGTGTTGATTAAGGTTGGTTGTCATTGATGTCAACCCTTGAAGAAAGACCTGTAGCACAAAGGTTTGGGTAATGGACCCAATAGTGTTTGATGTAAATATGACTCATTATTGTTT
>JZKD02S1678799.1:552198-562581 GCA_000966675.3 Picea glauca | reverse complement strand
GGTTTACAGCGGTATATCTCACAGTGATAGTGTGACAGTGGTTCCATTACTCTACTTGTACTTCAAGGTGGCAGGACGGGGCAAGGACAGGTGGTTGTAGCCACCTTCCGGTTGTAGCCGGAGAACATTGGGGGTTGTAGACTCCTTCTGGTTGTAGCCAGAGATTTGGGGAGTTAGAGCTTCCCTTAGGTTGTAGCCTGAGAAACTCGGGGGTTGGAGTCTCCTTCCACTTGCAACTGGAAAACAAAGGAAGTTGGTGCTTCCAATGAATGTAATTCTTCAAGACATATAAGAAAAAGCATTCTGTGGTTTTCTCTTGATTTGGGTTTTCACGTAAAACACTGGTGTACTGTATGTGTGTGATTGTTTATTTATTACTGCTCATTATTGGATAATAATTCTACATTGATATAACTTTTGAAGAAAAAGGATTATAATTACGTTATTACTGATTCACCCCCCCTCTTAGTAATCCAACACTTTGGCCTTCACCAACAAGCAACTCTCTGAAAGGAATCTGGGCAAACTCATCTATGAAAAGGAAATGTTGTCTATTCTACATGTCATTGATCTGTGGCACCCTTATCTCTTGGGGAAACGTTTCCAAATTAAGACAGACCATCAAAGCCTCAAGCACTTTCTAGAACAATGCCTTTCCTCCCCGGAGCAACAAAAATGGGTGACTAAACTTTTTGGATATGATTATGAGATTATTTACAAGAAAGGCAAAGACAATGTGGTGGTGGATGCACTGTCCCGAAAATATGAAGACGAAGGATCCCTTTTTTCTCTTTCCTTTATTGTACCATATTGGCTCCAAGTTGTTTGCTAGGAATGGCTATAAGACCCCAGAAGTTCGCATCTGATCCAGAAATTGCAGACCAATGCTCCAGCACCCCGAGGGTACTCTTGGCTCTAGGATGAGCTTTGATACAAAGTCCGTTTGTATTTAAGTAAAAAATCAAATCTTAAATCCACGGTACTTTATGAGCTTCATGCTACACCCACAGCGGGGCACTCTGGGTTCAACAAAACCTATGACAGGTTCAAACGTTCTTTTTCTGGGATGGTATGAAATAGGACATCCGTAATTTTTTCACTGAATGTGATGTGTGTCAATGCAACAAAGGAGAAACAATCAACTCTCTGGGAACACTACAACCGCTTCTGATCCCACCTGCTATTTCGAAGGATATCTCTATGGACTTTATTACCAGCTTACCCAAATCGGGCAATAAATCAATCATAATGGTGGTTGTGGATCGCCTTTCCAAGTATGCTCATTTTTGTGCTCTTCAGCACCCATTTACTACATCCATGGTGGCTCAAATTTTCATGGACCAGGTCTTCAAGCTTCATGGCATGCCACACTCTATTGTTTCTGATCATGACCCAACTTTCACAAGCAATTTTTGGCAAGAATTGTTCAAGCTTCAGGGTATCCAGTTGCATCTCAGCACAACTTATCATCCTCAGACTGATGGACAAATGAAAGTGGTCAACAAGTGTTTGGAAACATATCTGAGGTGTTTTTCCTCTGAAAATAAAAATCAGTAGGTTCAATGGTTACCCCTTGTTGAATGGTGGTACAACACTTCCTACCATACAACTACATGCATGACTCCTTTTGAAGCGGTATATGCACATAATCCACCTTCAGTTTTCTCATACTTACCGGGTACATAAAAGGTCGAGGTGGTTGACCAAACACTTACAGTTTGAGAGGATATTATTTGTACCCTCAAAGAGAACTTGGTCATGGCACATAATCACATGAAGCAACAAGCAGATCAGGGTCACTCTGAACGTCAATTTGCAGAAGGGAATCATGTGTTTCTGTGACTGCAACCATACAAGCAAACTTTCCTCAAGGCCGAGCATTGTCAGAAGCTAGTGCCCAAATTTTATGGTCCTTATACCATTCCCAAGTGTGTGGGACAAGTCGCCTATTAGTTAGATCTTGCTAGTCATTCGAAGCTACATCCAGTTTTTCATGTTTCTTTCTTAAAGAAGGTAATTGGAACTTGGTGCCAAATTCAAACCAACCTTCCTGAGTTAGTTGAAGAAGGATCCATTTGGCTACAGCTAGAGGCAGTTTTGGACCAACGTGAGCGTCACTTGTGTCAAAGAACCATCAAGGAAGTGCTTGTCCAGTGGAAAGATACAACTCCAACAGATGCCACTTGGGAACCAACTACTATTCTGCAGCAGGTTCCACATCTCAAGCCTTGAGGACAAGGCTATTTTTAAGGGGGCGGACATGTTAGGGTCCTAACCCGCACATAGGTATAACAATATATTTGGATGTAATAAAGGTCAATATTAATAAGGCCTTTCAATAAAATAGAATAAGGTGGATGTAAGAAGACCTAATAGAAGATTCTGTTTCTAGAAGGATCTTCCTCTAGATGCTTCTCTTGATAGAAATATTTAGTATAAATAAAGGTTGAGGGTATGAAAACCCTAGCTTGGAGATTATTGTAACAGAGCACTGCTCGACTGGAGGTTTCCCCCTCGAAGAGGCCTATGAACATTTCTTTCTGAATCTAAGTGTTATTTCTTTTGTTGATATTATATCATTTCTGTGTTATTGTGGAGATTATGTTGGTTATATTACTGTTATTCTGCCATTTCTAGCATTTCATTTTTGTTTTGCATACTTTTATATCTGGTATATTACAGATTCTCCTAAGTTTCTATCTAAAAGGTTTTTGATCTTCTTTTATCGGGATTCTATGTTGTATGATGTTTGTGTCATAAGATTTCAAATCTTCATAACCCCAAGCAAACATGTCTGCATATTCCTTGAAAAGTTCAATGCATTTGAGTTTCTGCTCAGGGGGTAAGGACTTGGAGAGTTTTACCATCTTGGGTTTCTCTTATGTTCCTATATTACAGTCTTCAACCTCTTTACCACTGGCTTCGATTTTAGGTTTTTTAGCTACATCATTAAAATCAAATAAGTCTTCTAACGGAACTAAACCCCTAGGTAAAACATTACTCTTTAAATGTAAGACATCAGATTCTATCTCCTCGTCACCTAACTCTCTTGAATCTATTTTATTTACACTATCATTTCCAAAATTAGATTTATTCATATTTCCATCATCATTTTCTAAGTCTATGTTTGTACACTCGAAATCATTTTTACATTGTAGAAAATCCTCAATTTGATCATCGTTCCCAAATACCTGCCAGTACCTAATGTTGTCTGGGACAGTCTGTTTTCACTTCACCTCCACCATGTATGGGCGATTGGAATGAAAAGGTATCTTGCACGTATCTACTATCATAGCTAACCCATTTGCTAAAATGTTCTGTCCCCTAGGCATCACCTGCAAATCAACTTCAGTGAAGCATTGAAGGGCATCCAAAACCGCATTCCTATAAGCTCTAAGACTGGGATGTTTTTCTGCATACTCACCTTTAATTTGTTTGATAATTAATTCAGAATCACCTCTTACCATGATTTGTTTGGCACCAACCTTCTTTAGTAGTTTCAGACCGAGCATCAAAGCTTCGTACTCGGCTATGTTGTTAGTGCATTGGAAATTCAGTTTGTAAGAATGGTTCTCTGAATACCTAGATTTGTGATTGTGCAACCAAACTCCTACTCCAACTCCTTCTTTTCTTACAAATCCATCGAAGTCCATGCTCCATAAATCTACTGGCAATTCTTCACTTATTACATTTTTCTTCCTTTTTTCCTCAGTGATTTCTTGGCCTTCCTTTGGATCGAATGTATCTTTTTCCAGCTAAGCGATTGTTTTCCCATATCTCCGTCATTATACATGATGAAGGAATCTAAATCGAATTGTGCAGAGTACAAAGGATAGTTATGTGGCTTATCTTGGCTACTGACCATATATTTCATCAGCGTCTCTCTATACAATCTTATCTGTTGTCTGAATAATGGAATGGTGTCATATGACATATCCAACTGCAAAGTTCCTTTCAACTTGGCCCCCCAGGACCTAGGCAACAACATACCATATTTCGGGGGAATATCCATGACCACAACATCCATAACCATGCTTTTTGCTGGAATCTGAACTAAGGTGACACATAAATCTTTGATCAACCCGATACATCTGACTTTACTAGAGTCAAAAGATTGTAAATCCTTGTAGGGTCTGGTGACCTTGAGTCCCATTTTATCCATTACTGCTTTAGGCATCAAGTTGTGGGAAGCACCTGACTCTAACATAGCATTGTGCAAAATCAGATTGTGTATATTAAGGCTGATGTAAAAAGGAGCGACAGCACCAGTGTCACTCTGACCATCAACTTTAGGGCCGAAAAGGAGTTCAGGTTGATCGTCAATAAGATTTATTGTGTCCGAATGATTTGTTGATCCAATATTCAAAGATTTTGTACCTATCTCTGGCTCAATGATCAGTGCTTTGATCACCTATGATCGATAAGCATTATTACTCATCAACTCAAAAAGGGGAATGGGAATATTCACTTTGGATAATTCTCCTTCAAGGCTGAAAGGAGTAGGTGCTCTGCTTTGGCTCAATAATTCTGATCTGTCCACCATAGCTTTCTGGGTGGAAGTACTTGGTCAACTGGTTGATGAAACCTCAATCTGTGTTGATATTTGTAAAATGGTAGGGTTTCCTTTTTTTGAAGGTTCAGCATTACCTTTCTCAGGGATTTTCTTGGTAGAAGGCTCAGAGGTTTTCTTAGTTTCAATTATTTTCTTCGTTTCAGTTACCGTTTTGGGGGAATTTTCATCTGTCTTTTTGTTTCGTAGATTGTACTGCCTGTGTACCTCCATAATGGTGTTTTCAAATGCATGTTGTTCTGTCTCCTCTGCTTCTTCACTCAACTGTGTTTGAGAAAGAAGGAAGAGTTCTTTCTCTTCCTGAGTAAGGAAAATGGCTTCGTTGTCATGAATGCCCATGAGGTTTATATGGGTGTCATCTAATTCTTCAATTATCTCTTCACCTTCATTGGCATAATTTTCTTGTAAGGGTGGTATGATATGTTGATCAAGACCCCTCTGTTCTCTTTGATCCCTAGGATCTCTCTGCCTGATTTGAGGAGGATTTCGTTTGAAGTTAGGGTTCCGAATTTGTGGAGCAGGTTGGTTTTCTCTAGTAGGATTTATTTCGGCTATAGTAAGTCTCTCCATCATCCTTTCCATTACTCTAGCTAAAGAATCCAATTTGCTGTCAGAAGAGGATGTGGAAGGTTCTTCTTTAATCGTGACTCTCCTTTCCATCCTCTGTCTTTCCCTTCTAGCTAACAGGTTTGCTTTTACACTTAATGCACTTTTTTGCATGTCCTCTAGAGTGGTAGAGTTTCTTTCCCTTAATTGATACGACATGTCAACGTCAAAACTGTCAGGGAATTTTATCAATGCCAAACCTTGTGGGGATTTGATATCGGCTGGAATCGCACTGTAAATATTGTTGAAACGGATGCAGTAGTCATGTACTGTTTCTCCTTGATTCCTTCTGATGTTTTCATATTTTGACAAGAACTGGAGAGGTTTTTTCTTTACCTCCCATCTGTCCAGAAAACTTCTGTGAAATGATACAAGGTCAACCACTGAAGCGGCATGAAATCCTTTGTACCATTTCTTAACGTCCCCCGTTAGACTCTGCGCAAATAGTCTCATTTGAACGTTAGCTTCATCCACTTCCTGCAAGTCAAAATAGTCATTCATTTTATCAACGTCTTGCTATGCGTTTAAGGGCCCTGTACCATTGAACTGTGGAAGTCTCATTTGATAGTCCAGGGGAATAACATGTAGAGGTGCGGCCAACACCAAGGGAGCATATCTAGTTGCCATGATAGGTGGAGGAGGCAGGACAACAAACTAGATGATAGGTGGGGCGGTGACATAAAATGAGGAGGATGAGGGACTAGCTGGCACAAAGTGAGCGTTTTGAGGTTTTTTAGTGGGAGAGAGTATTTCAAGGGTCTGAGGTTGTTGGATGGTTCGATCTAAAACAATTTCAGTCACAAAGCTATTGAATTTCGTTCTAAACAGGCTTTGTTCAAAAATAGTGTCAAAGTCAGGATCCTGAAGGGCAACAAGTTTCTCTGGAAGAGAAGGGGACCTGTAAAGGGGACTATGACTCCCTGATCCTTCTGTAATGGTATTATTTATGAGTAATTGTTCTGGATTATCAGTCGTTACTGTCGGTTCTGGGTCTGGGTGGGATCGAGTATAAACTCTTTTAGGAGCCAGATTTTAATTTTTTATATATTTTAAATTTTTATGAATCCAAAATTTATTATGTACACACTTTTAACAACCTCTGAACATTATTTATTTCTCATATTTATAGTTTGTTCAGAAACAAAGTTTTCTTCTAGGGAAAATAAACTATGGGGTTGAAAATCTGTTCCTTCCCCAGTATGGTCGCCACTATGTTATCGCTCCATAAATTCCCAGAGGTTGTCAGAGTAGAAGAAATTTACAAGAGGTAACTTTATCCAACCACTTCAAAACTGGAATCTAGCCCTACCAGCTTCAGAGAGGGATCTCTTTGTATGATTTAGATATGTTTTAACTTTGAGATATTAGGCTAGTTAAATAAAATAAAATTGAATGGTTTGTTGTTGTTTTTGTTAAGTTGGTTGAAAAGGGTTTTACGCCTCCATTGGGCTATGGGGTCTGTATTATAAAGATAAAGATCTAAATGAAAACTAAAAGATTATTTTCATGGGGCAAGATAATGCATTCAATGGATCCTTTAGAAGTAAAGTGATGGATAACAAAAAAGATGAGAAAATCAATTAAAGTAAAGAAGTATTTAAGAATTTCTTCACTGTAATATCAGAAAGATAAACATTAAAATCTTTCAATGCCAGAAACAGGGTATACAAAGATAACTCCTGCAACATGCGCTACTTTTAAAAGATTAGATTAGAAACAATATGACAATTGAGCGAGAAAAACATTTAACATAGAAAGAAAACATCACCAATGAATAACATGCAAGAATCCCGTGAAACGCCCCTTTTGTATTACTGGAAGATCTCTTGATAAAAATTACAGTCTTTCTGGCTTACAAGGCGTCAAGATCAACCCTCGGTACTTCAAAGTTTGAAGTATTTATAATCAAGAATTACATATGATCCTGTCATTAAAGATCAGGATGTGGCAAATTCTAATTTTAGCTAACTAACTCAACAAGCTACAAAAATTTAGGAACTATTTGATGATGTGTTGAAATCTTCATGCTGATTTCTGGGGTAAACCGTTGGTGAGTCTTCTGCATGATCTCGTCTGTTTGGATTGCTGACTAGACTTGGACACCTCATCTCCTACTTGATCATATTGCAAAGCTCTTCCCATCGAAGGTCACTAGGAAGGACGAGTTTGAGTAGCATTCGGTATACTTCATCCATCTCTGTATACTTGGAAAAAGTAGGCTTGACAATGAAAATGTATCGGATCTCGTGCTATATGTTGATGTATGACTGTAAAGCTTCTAAGAATGCCTTTCCTGTGACACTGCTCTGTATTCCTGAGAATTTCAAACTATCTTTGGCGACGGTGGCTAGTTTCTTTTTATAATCAGAAAGTGTCATTAACTTGTCATTTATGAATCTTAAGCAAAGGAGGCCTTTCTTCTACAGAGGTTCAATTTTGCTGAAAAATATTTGCACTCCTATGTCCATAGTCTGGAATTTTTCCTCTAGCTGTAGCATCAGTCCTCTTTTGGTAAGGACCCTCTTGACCTCGAGGATGGTCTTCATCCTATATTCAATTTTCAAATCCTCTAACTCTTCTCTAGTTTTTGAATTCAGGAATTTAATGATCTCAGTGGCTTTTTTGGGCATCTCTCCCAATTCTCCTCTTATTTTCTCAATAGCCTGCTTACTCCTTTGCACTAGTTCATTTTTATCGAACATGATTTGTACCATAGGCCATATTTCATTTACGGACTTGGTGATATCCATCCAGACACTTTCCTTGACCTTAGCAAGTGTTTTTCCTGCCACTGTTTGCTTTTGAAGCTGTTGCAATTTCTGTTTGAGCTTGTCTGATGTTTGTTTCTCCTTAGAGTAGCTGGTTTGGTAAGAAGACCTAAGTTCCTGAAGGTTCTCAACCTCCTTTTTAAGTCTGCTAATCTCCATCTCTTGCAAATTCATCTCTTCCATGGATTTCACCAGTTCTACTGTATTTTCCAGAGCTGTCAGTGGAGTTGCTGAGGGAATTTATGCTACAGATACAGTGCTTACTCCTATGAGTGGAACTGTGCTCAATGGAATGACTTCCATAGGATTTGATTGTTCTTTCTCTTTCACTATCCTTTCCAATTTTGCTTCCATCTCTTTCAATTGTGCAGTCTGCTCCATGATCAACTTGAGCATCTCATCCTTTTCTCCTTTTATCTCAGTTATCTCCTTTGCCTGTGCATCTTTTGTTGGTGGCAGTTTCAGCTGTTTCCTCAAAGATGTTATATCGACAGTTTTCTTCTTTAACATCTCCTCGACTATTTTCACATGCGAGGGGTCATACCCAATCT
Organism: Picea glauca; assembly: GCA_000966675.3. Classification (NCBI taxonomy): domain Eukaryota; kingdom Viridiplantae; phylum Streptophyta; class Pinopsida; order Pinales; family Pinaceae; genus Picea; species Picea glauca. Next base: position 554,086 of record JZKD02S1678799.1, on the reverse strand, counting down.
GGAGGATGATATCTTTTCTAATTTTAGTTGCGTCTGAACATTGCTCAGAGATACCTGTAATTTTGCAGCCGCAGTAGAAGCATTTGCCAATGTGGAGAAAACCATTTCTCCAATTTTCCTGTGCAGATCCATTTGATCAGCAAGGTGCACATCTTTAGTTTGAAACTCAAACGTTGTTCATTTTTAATCAGTGATTACCTTCGGGTCTGGCACCTGCGCCTGCAGAAAATCCACGTGCATTCTACCCTTCTCTATATCAAATGCAGACAACAGTCTGTGTTGTGTCGTTGATGTTTGTTTTCAAAAATGAGCATAAGTATTGTTCGTCAACGTCTGATTTTTCTTCTTGATCAGTTCATACTTCTAAAAAACACTCAATTTTTGTCCTACCTTACTCGGCTTGTCAACTAGTGGAGTATCCATAGGCTTCTTGGATGAAAATGTAGTTATGATCTACCTACTACTTGTGCTAAGAAGTGACCGGTCATCTTTCATACTTGTAGTGGATTGAATTTCCTTTTTGTCAGCCGTGTCAGGTGCATGACTGGTTTTTGTCCTTTTGGTGTGTAATTGGAAATCTTCAGCCGAGACTTCGGTGATGGAAGGTGAAGTATCCTTCCTGGGTCTTTTCTCCTTGGGAACCTGTGGTGTAGTAGGCTGTGAGACGATGACCAAAGGGTCCTATTGTTCTATTTAAACCAGAGTATTCGGTTCCCATTCTGTTTGATTTGTGAACCTTTCTATCTCAGGCTTGGGTGTATGAACATATGGAACATTCTTATTTTGAACCCTCATCTCAAAAATTATCCCACATGGATCATAGTGCCATATGAAACTTAACCTAAAACTTCATTTATTTCAACAGTCTGTCTTCTTCCTCTCCTGCACCTCGGCTATTACAGATAAAAGACCCTATTTTCCCTTTAATTCTAAGTTGTTGTTTCTTTTTCAAAGACACAAAATGTATGTCATCTGAGTTAATCATTTGCCTTATGTATTCTAGGGAAAATATCCTCAGGGGTAGATACTTGGGCAATTTGTATGGAGCCAACTTGCATCCATATACTATGATCTTGGTGTGGTTTTGGTAAAGATACCAGTCACCGGTGTTTGAAAGGTCTGAGAGGTGTAAGATCCTCTGAATTTCCTCATTTATTCTTGGTTCAGGTCTGCCACTGAGCATTGTTAGGACCACACTATGCACCTTTTTGCCTACACTTTTTGTCATTATTATACCCTTCATCACTAGTATTTAGACTCATAATATCACCTCACATGATCATTCCAAGGTATACAACGTCCTTTCTCATTATTATATGCTTAATCTGTTTTGCATAATACTTTACATTACTTTTGGACTTAACCATTGATTAGAAGTGCATAAGTGTTTATATCTGTAGAATAGTATTCAAGACCGATGCTGAAACACAGAACTGTCCAAAGTCACTGATGCTGAAACACGGAAGCTGCTACACAGTCCGAGGACGCACATGTTGAACACAAAGCAGCTACATGGTTCGAGGAGGAAGATGCTGAAACACGGAGCTGTCACTCAGTTCAGAAATGCAGATGCTGAGACACAGTGGAGACCGCCACGATGCTAAAACACGAGCCCTGACAGTTAGCAGTCAAGGCGGACACAGTCAAAAGGGCACAATTCACGTGGTTGAACAGCCCGTGAATTGCGATGCTGAAACAGCATCAGCAGCTATGAGAAGAAGCTGTTACACCAGCCGTAACAACAATGCCTCGTCAGCTCTTGTATTAGCATTTGGTTGCATGAGAATAGGACACCCTATGCTGATTTAGAAAGAAGATCCGATTTAGTGTAGGATCCAGATCTGCCTTGTAATGATTGTATCGATGGGATCTCCCTTTAAATTCAAGG
>JZKD02S1678799.1:528890-552188 GCA_000966675.3 Picea glauca | reverse complement strand
TTATCAACCATAGATTTGAGTGCCAACATCTTAGCCATTCATCTGTGCACTATCTTTAATCTATGAGCAGAAACTCATATTTTCTCTAAAAACTTAGGATAAATGTTTTATGTGGGTTTGCCCAAGTTTTCCCTGTTTTTAATCACCATGGGGGTTAGACATCCAACTTTTAAACATCAAAGATATGGTTCAACATCGATCATCATGCCTGTTTTATTGAGATAAAGCAAAATACCCTATGCTCTAACCTAATTATCTATGATATTTATCCCAGATTAAACTGTTGGACTAAGAAATTACTCAATCCTGGGGTTATTTGACCAAGATTAGGCAGTTTGGTCAAATTTATTCACTAACTAACCTAATTTTCTTGGCTAAGATTAAACAGTTTAGCCAAGCTTATTCACTAATCATATCAATATCAATTTAAAAGGACTTGGCCATGCTTAAACTGTATGGACCAAGTCATTGTTATTGCATGGGGCTCGATTAAATTTCTTTTATGTCCTCTTTTATTCTTTTTCTTTCTTTTCTTTTTCTCAAATTATTTACAGAGTGGAAAATCATTTGACAAACAAAACACTAAAGTGATAACGTTTCAGTCACCAGTTGATCCTATAAATTATAGGGTTATAACATACAGGTTTAAATTTATGCTCACGTAGTCGTTTGGAGGACGAATAACAGCAGAAAACCAGTGATTTTCTGCGACGTTTTATATCATTTGAACGTCATCTTTTTACAGCACGTTTTTGAGGCCCTTAAGAGCGTTTTTAGCAAATCAAAAACCACGAGACAGAGGTGTATCGAAGGTACATGTCGTCTTTGCTGCTCAAATAAAATATCTCGAAGAGATATTTTTGATGGTGTAAACCCTTCGTCAAACGAAGCTTTTATGAGAAAGTTACAACACAAATAGTGAAGGGTAAATTTTAAGACCCAACTAACTTCAAAGAGCCATAACTTTCTGCTCCAGAATTAGATTAAGGTGCAGGAGAAATCAATGGAAAGATATTGAAACATAGAAGACATTCCCTAAGCTGAATTAAATTTTTGTGCATGTTAAATATGATTAAAATGGAAAAGAATGTACATGTATCAATCCAGACCAAAAACACATATTGGCCTAGAACTTCAGCAGGCTGTAACTAGTAGCCAAGAACTCGGAAAGAGCCGAAAGTTGGAGAGAGTGCCCATAATATGTATATGAGGAAACGCAATTGAGAGCCTATGAAAAATCCAAAGGATTAGGTGAAAAAATGCATAATTACAACACAGAGTAGCGTCAAGTTGAAAAATGAATAGAAAAAATAATGGGAAAATTTCAAATAGCCATAACGTTTTGCTCAAGAATCGGAATTGAGCATGGGAGTAGGCATTGGAAAGGTATCGAACAATGGAATATAATTACCCACCCATAAAATTTATCTGAGCATTCAATTTTTTAGGAAATCAGAATAAATATTTCGGATATGTTATTGAACCAAAATGGTTCATATTTTAAGAAATTGTTGAAACAATTAGCCTGACAAAGTTTTGTTGGCTGCACATTTTGCAGAATTAACAAGAACTAAATAATATAAATATCAACATAGAGTCTAGAGGAATGGAATATGCACAGGGGACTTACAACCAGGAAGATGAAATCAGAGGTATGGATGTCCATTTGGGCATTGAAGGAACTAAATCCAATGGACATGGAGACGAAATGAATGAAAACATGGATATGGTAGAGACCATTAAAAATTTGCAGAAGGATGTCCAAAGCCATAAAGCTGATAATGAAAGGCTTATGAGATCCAAGGAGCAGTAGGATGACTTCAACATGAAGTTAATGCAGAGCTTGAACATAATAGAAAAGAAATTGGATAAGGAGAGTGGCTCAAGCAAATCGGGAAGTCACAGATCTCATGATGAGAAAAGAAGAGAAAGAAGTGTTAGCAAACATCACCATCACTCCCCGAGGAATTCCAATAAGAGAACACACAAAAACTCAAGTCCATCCACTATCAGGAAGCATAAGGGTTCTGGGGTGGATGATCTATGAGGAGAAATGAAAAAAAATCAAACCTCCTACATTTGATGGTGAGAACAAGAAGGATGAAGATGCAAAGACATGGTTGTTGGGAATGAAAAAGTATTTTCAATTGCGTAATTATTCTTCTCATGAAAAAGGTATAATTTCCATCTATCAACTCAAGGGAAAAGAATCCATGGGGTGGGATCAACTTGTGCAGGTGCAACACATCAAAGAGAAATGTTTTACTTGGAGAGAATTCAAGAAGTATTTTGAGAAGAAATACTTGACCAAGAGATACTATTACAAGTAAATGAAAGATTTCTTCGAGATCAAGCTTGGGAGTATGACCATTGATGAATATGAAAGAAGTTTTTTAGAACTGTTAAAGTATGTCTCTTTCATAAAGGATGAGAAAATTAAAATTCAAAGGCATTTGAGTGGATTTCCATCATTCATTAGTGACAAAATACAATATGATGATCCAAATACATTTTAGGAGACCATAAGGTGAGATAAATTCCTATATGATCAGCAGAAAGCAAGGCCAACTTTCCAAAAATCTTGGGAAGACAAGAAGAAATTCAAGATGGATCAGAGGAAGAAGGGAACTAAGCCACCATTCTTCAGAAATAATCCACAGGGACAAAAAACTCCTAGAGAACCCAGAATGATTGAGACAGGGGGTCAAAGGCCAAGGCAACCACCTATTCAATGTTGGGGTTGTATAGGAGATCACATGTTCAGAGATTGTCCTCACAGAGGTGAAAAAGGGAGAACTGTTCACAATGTACAACAAAATGAAATAGTGGAGGACATGGGAATAAATGTACCAAGGATCTATGAAGCCCTGGACAACAAGAAAGCAGAGTATCAGTCACATATGATTGAAGTGGAAGGTATGATCAACAAACAAACTATTTCTATTTTAATTGATTCAGGAGCTAGTCATAGTTACATAGATCCTAAGATGGTGGAAAGTTTTCATTTTCCAAGAAGCAAGCATCGAAAGTATTGGTTGGTGCAGCTATTTACCGGAGCCAAAAGAAAAGTTAATGAGATGGTTAAGTCATGTCTTATGAACATGAATGGACTAAACACCAAGGCATATTTGAACATATTGCCTTTAGGTTCCTATGACTATCTAATTGGTATGGATTGGTTGGACCAACATCATGCTATGTTGGACTGTCATAACAAGGAATTTACTTGCTTGGATGAGGAAGGGAACTTAAGGAAAGTGTAGGGAATTCCCAGGGTAGTAACCATGAGAGAAATTTCAGCATTGCAATTGAAGAAATGTTATAGAAAAGGGTGTCAAATATTTGCAGCACATATGGAAGAGACACCTAAAGATAAGGTTCCAAATTTGGAAGATCATGTAGTCCTGGAAGAATTTGAAGATGTGTTCAAGGAGGTACTAGGACTACCCCCAAAGAGAGATATTGATTTCTCTATAAAATTAATGCCTGGAGCAGCTCTAGTGTCAAAGACTCCTTATAGAATGAGTACACCAAAGCTGAAGGAGTTGCAAATGCAGCTTGAAGAACTTCTGAAGAAGGGGTATATATGCCCTAGTGTGTAACATTAGGGTGCCCCGGTCTTGTTCGTGAAGAAAAAAGATGGGACATTAAGATTGTGCATTGATTTCAGATAGTTGAATAAAGTGACTGTAAAGAAAAAGTATCCTCTGCCAAGGATTGATGATCTTTTTGATCAATTGAAGGATGCAAAGATATTTTCAAAGATAGATCTCAGGTCAGGATACCATCAAGTAAGGATTAAGGTGGAATATATTAGCAAGACCGCCTTTAGGACAAGGTATGGTCATTATGAGTTCACAGTGGTGCCATTTGGGTTGTCAAATGCACCAGTTGTTTTCATGTGCTTAATGAATGGTGTTTTCCATGAATATTTAGACAAGTTTGTCATTGTCTTTTTGGATGACATCCTTGTATATTCTAAGTCAGAAGAAGAGCATGAGAATCATTTGAGGATGATTTTGCAAGTATTAAGGGAGCATCAGTTGTATGCCAAATTGAGCAAGTGTTCATTTTATCAGAAGCAAATTCATTATTTGGGGCATATCATTTCAAAGGATGGGATAGCAGTGGATCCTGAGAAGATAGAAGCCATTAGAGAATGGCCAGCACCAAAGAATGTGACAGAGGTCAGATCATGCATGGGCCTTGTAGGCTACTATCGGAGATTCATTGAAGGATTCTCAAAGATTGCACACCCAATCACTTCCTTGCAAACAAAGGGTGTGAAGTTTCAATGGACATTGGATTGTGAGAAGAGTTTCCAACACTTGAAACAATTATTAACAAGTGATCCAATACTAAGGATTGCAGATCCAAATGAAGACTTCATTGTATGCACAGATGCATGTAAAGAAGGACTTGGTGGAGTCCTCAGTCAAAATGGGTTCGTGATATGTTATGAATCAAGGAAGTTGAAGGAGCATGAAAGGCACTATGCCACTCATGATTTGGAATTGGCAGCCATAGTGCATGCCTTGAGGAAATGGATACACTACCTCATGGAGAAAATGTTTGAGCTAAGAACAAACCATAATGGTCTGAAATATTTATTTGATCAACCAACTATAAATGCTAGGCAAAGCAGATGGTTATAATTTCTAAGCGAATATGACTTTGATATAAATCATATCAGAGGGAAAGAGAACAAAGTGGTCGATGCACTCAATAGAAGAGTACATGAATTGCATGCTACAACCATTAGCATGTACCAATTAGATTTGAAGCATAGAATTTTGGAGGCTGCGAATTTAGATTTGCAATACAAGGAATTAGTGGCAAAATTACAGCAAAGTAATTTGCAACAGAAAATTGAAGAATACAAGCTAGATAATGATGAAATTCTCTTATACAGGGGAAAAATTTATGTACCAAATTATAATTAATTGAAAAATCTGATATTGGGAGAAATGCATAATGTACCTTATGTTGGGCACCTAGGTTATCATAAAACTATTGCAATAGTCAAGAGCCAATACTATTGACCAGGCATGAAGAAATAAGTTGCATATTTTATTGCCAAATGATTGGAATGTCAAAAGGCAAAGGTTGAGCATAGACACCCAGCTGGTTTGCTATAGCCATTACCCATTCCTGAGTGGAAATGGGAAGTTGTAACAATGGATTTCATCACCAAACTTCCCAGAATAAACAAGCAACATGATTCTATCATGGTAGTGGTAAGTTGTAACAATGGATTTCATCACTAAGATGCCCATTTTATTCCAGTTAAGCTCACCCACAAGGAAACAAGAATTGTTGATGTTTATATGAGGGAAATTGCAAGATTACATGGAATACCCAAGACAATTGTGTCTGACAGAGATCCAAAATTTACCTCAAAATTTTGGAAGAGATTATTTAGTGGATTTGGAACAAATTTGAATTTTAGTACAGCTTATCATCTAGAATCAGATGGAAAAATGGAGAGGGTGAATCAAGCGATTGAGGATATGTTGAGGATGTATGTGATGGATAAACCATCAAAATGAGAAGACTACCTACACTTGGTATATTTTGCTTATAACAATGGGTACCAAGAATCTCTAAAGATGAGTCCATTTGAGGCACTTTATGGCAGAAAGTGCAACACTCCAGTAAGTTGGGATAACCCAACAGATAGAGGAGTGGTTGGGCCAGATCCACTTAAGGAAATGGAGGAGAAAATGATAAAAATAAAACAAAATTTAAAGGCTGCCCAAGACAGGAAGAAAACATATGATGATAAGGGCATAACGCACAGGGAATTTAATGTGGGACACCATGTATTCTTGAAAGTGAAGGCCAATAGAAGTTCCCTTGGGAAATTGTTCAAAGTTGGCAGCTCGCTATTGTGGGCCGTTTGAAATCCTAGAGAGGATTGGTCCAATAGCTTATATGATTGCATTGCCTGCATCTATGTCTGTTCATAATGTATTCCATGTATCAATGCTCAAGAAATATATACCTAATGATAATCATGTTATTGATTGGAATATGATTCAAGTGGAGCAAGAAGGCGTTTTTCAAGTGCATCCGGTACGCATTCTGGACCGAAAAATCAAACAACTCCAAAATCGAGCCATAGGGCTTGTAAAGGTCCAATGGACCTTGTACGATCCTGAGGACGCTACTTGGGAGCATGAGGATGAAATGCAGGCAGAATACCCGCATTTTTTTTAGGATTTTTGAGATTTTGTTTTATATGAGTACATGATGCACTAAGGATAGTGCATAAATAAGGGGAGGGGATTGTAATATCCCTCAACCAAACCCAATTGTAAATGTAAATGCAAATGTACTTAAGCTGGTGAGTTGTTTGATATCATTTTTGTATGCACATTTCATGGCATAGTGCGTGCATGTACTACACGGTAAAATGACAAAGTGTGCACATTCTAGGATACTGCGCACAACATCTTAAGTGCACGCAATGTTGAGGCTAGGGAGCCTTTGTGTATATGATATGTTTTATAGGCTGGTGAGCTAGTTATTATAAGTTGGGATGCTTATGTTTTGGAATTAGGCCAGAGTGCCTAGATGTTAAAAGCCAGTGCGTCTATTTTTGTATATATCCCATGATTAATATAAAATACAATGTTGTGTGCATACCAACCACGATCAAAGAGATGGGGGACTAAACTCCATTAGTGAGGGAAAGGGTGGGGGCTAAAAGTTAAGGAAAAGGGCTAAGCTAGGGATATTAAGCCAAAAAGGAATATTATATTAATATTTCTTAAATCATAAAGTATGGGTAATTATTTTATCCTAAGTTATAAAGTGGGGACAAGTGGGCCAAAGTATCTCCCGACATGACAAGTGTCAAGTTTGGGACATGCATACATATAGTTTGGACTTAGTTCATTTTTCCATCTTTTTCCATCATTCTTGCCATCATTCAACCATGATTCCATGACCATTTCACTCACATAGTCAGCCATCCTCCATACTTTCTGTCATTATACCTGAACCTTATCCATAGCCATATATGTTTGTGTAGTTGGTTAGCTTGGGAGCTGGACTAAAGAAGCGAGTTGTCAGGCTCGTGGGATATTGAAGAGGCGGGTTGTCAGGCCCGTGAGAAATTTCTCTCTGGGTGAGAGAATTGTTGAGGAATTGATTTCCTGAAGGTTATAAACTACAACTACAGTGCTTTGAGACTTCATGTCCGACCTGTTATTGAAGCCCGGAAAGGAAGTGGGGTAGCCGGAGGACTGTTGAGCAGAGAAGGGGCACACTTCCTGGGGTGGGACATGCATATGGGGAATGAGGGACTGTAGGATGTTAGTTTGAGTTGGCACATGAGACAGAGTCTTTCCTGTTGTCTATGAGCCTATATCCTGGTTAGGAATCCCTTTACCAAGGTGGAGTTTAGTCCCATCTTAGGGGTGACTCACTATTGAGAGTGATGAACAGTGTGGTCTAAGGCTAGGAGGTTCATGGAAGGTATGCATGCAGTTGGTGACATTATTACCAAGATAAGTGCCAATTGTGTGATAAATTTACATGCTGCATTGTTATTTACGTGCTCATTTTTATGGGTAATCATATGTGTGGTTATAACTGTGTTTATTTTTATGGGTATTTCCTGTATATGCTGCATGTATATGTTTATTGTTATTTCAGTGTGAATCCGTGTATTTACAAATGTATTTGTATGTTTACGTTTTATATATAATGCTTCCTCAAGATTTCTGTGTGTATATATTTTAATTGCATGCAGTTCAAAAAAAAATTATGTGGCATAGCTCATTTGGATACTGGGCATGTTACAGTATGTTCTGCAGTGAGAGAAAGAAAGTGTTCTCTCGAGTAGTGTGGCCTGACCATGGGTGGTTGGGGATGTTGCAAGTGTTGTGGAAAATGACACCCCTCGAGGAATGGCCTCATCATTTTGTACGTACCTTAGAAGGCATACCAACAAACTGGTATACAGACCAGGAACTACACAAAGGAACTACGAGCTGGACAATACTACAACAAAATTTCATAGTCACTTTCTCATTCAAGAATGATAACCTCAACATAGACGCATCACTTAAGAAGATAAGAGGGGTGATATGCATTACGGAACCGGAAGTTGAACTCATAACAGAGGAGCAACAACGGAACAAACAGACAGTGAAAGAACTTTTGTCATGCTACCATGTGCAGGAAGAAGCACCAGATGAAGACAATATGCACGATATCCATATTGAGGAAGTTGAAGGCAAACAAGAAGTAGAAGGTCCACCTCTAGAATCAAAAGTAATTGATGTGTTGATCAAGGTGAAGAAAGTAAACATTGGGACAATTGAGAATCCCAAAATGGCCAACATTGGAGACTATTGGGATGAGCAAATAGTAGAAATCATAATAGAGTTACTGCGTGAGTACAACGACCTATTACCCACAACATTTAGAGAAATGAAGGGCATAGCATGAGAATTAGGAGAAATTAAGATACCACTAAGAGTAGAGGCAAGACCTATCAGACAGGGACCATACAGACTAAACCCGATATATAAGCAGAAAGTTAAAGCTGAGATTGATAGGATGCTCGAAGCCAGAATCATAGAACCTATGGAGGAATCATAATGGATAATCCCGATGGTAGTTAAGGAGAAAAAACAAGTGGATATAAGAATATGCGTCGACTTTAGGAAGTTTAACGATGCATTCCTACATGACCTGTTCCCTACACCTTTCACAGATGAAGTATTGGAGAATGTAGGAGGACACAAAGTTTACTCATTAACTGATGGATTCTCAGGCTACCACCAGATCAAGATAGTATAGGAAGATAGATACAAGACCATGTTTGCTACAGAATGGGGATCCTACCAGTACACAGTCATGCCGTTTGGCCTGAAGAATGCACCAACAATATTTTCCAGAGTAGTCATAGCTGCATTTAAGGAATTTATCCACCAGTTTTTAGAGGTATACTTGGACTATTGGACAATATATAGTCTAATGAAAGACCATGTAAAGTTATTGTTTCTAATGTTAGAAATATGCAGGTAGTTCCATATATTATTAAACATCAAGAAGTGTATCTTCAGAACACCATTTGGGATATTATTGGGCCATATGGTATGCAAGCAAGGTTTACTAGTAGAGCCTGCCAAAATTACAGTAATTGTTAACCTTCCACCAACAAAAATAGTCTGTCCACTAAAAGAGACATTGGGACACACAAGGTACTATAGAAAATTTATCAAAGGGTATGCATAGATCACCGCGCCAATGGAGAAACTATTAAGGAAAGATACAAAGTTTCAGTGCAATGAAGATTGTCAACACGGTCTGGATACACTGAAAGAAAAAATGGTCATCGCACCAACACTAATATTTCCAGACTAGGAGAAGACATTCCATGTGCATGTAGATGCATCAGCCATAGCACTGGGAGCTATTTTGTCACACCCAAGAGTAGAAGAGTTGGATCACCCTATAACATTTGCGAGCATAAAACTATTAGAATTAGAGAAGAACTATAACACTACAGAGAGGGAAGGCCTAGCTATGGTCTACACACTACAGAAGTTCAGACATCACTTACTGGGAAAACATTTTAAGATTTTCACAGATCACTCAACCCTTAAATACCTAGTCAACAAGCCAGTGTTGGGGGGGAGAATCTATCGATGGTTACTACTATTTCAAGAATTTAATTTTGAAGTAATAGTTAAACCAGGGAAGCTGAATGCAGGACCTGACCATCTATCAAGGGTCACAAATGAAGAAGAACCTACAAACTTAGAGGACAAATTTTCGGATGCATAGTTATTTTCAGTCCAGATCGTCGATGAATACTTTACAGATATCATCCAATACTTGAGTACAGGTACTACACCACATGAATATAACACCACTTAGAAGAAAAAACTGGTAGTCCAGGTTGCAGACCATCAGCTGATTGAAGGACACTTATACAAAATGGGCACAGATAGCATCTTGCAAAGATATGTGATAGAAAATGAAAGACCAAGGGTTTTAGCAGAAGCCCATGAGGGAATAAAAAGAGGACATTACGCAGGAAAAGCTACTGCACAGAAGGTATTGTGGGTAGGACTATGGTGGCCGACCATTCACAGAGACTCGAAAGAGTACTGCCAGATATGCGGCATCTATCAGAGGGTTGATAAACCCAACAAAAGGGATGAGATGCCATTGGGACAACATGTAACTTTGCAGGTATTTGAAAAATAGGAAATAGACTTTGTGGGACCAATTAACCCACCAACAAAGAGGACATGAGTAAGGTACATTATCACCACAACAAAATACCTAACAAGATGGGAAGAAGAAACACCAGTTAAAGATTGCAACATAGAGACAACAACACACTTCCTATTTGAGCAAGTAATCACTAGATTTGGCTGCCCAACAATTTTGATGAGCGACCAAGGAACTCACTTCATTAACAGTACTATTAAGGCCATGAATGAATAATTTGAATTCCTTCATCAAAATATTACACCATATCATCCACAAGAAAACGAAACAATAGAAGTATTCAACAAAATCCTTGAGAATGAACTGACGAAGATTTGTAATATCAATAGGGATGATTGGGACCTAAAAATACTAGCAGTATTATGGGCATACAGGACCACATGAAATAAGTTGACAGTAAACCTACAATTCTGACTGGTATATGGACAATAAGCAGTGGTTCTATTAGAATTTTTGGTACCTAGTCTGTGCATAGATGCGATTACGCACATGACAAAATGAGGTGTAGTACAGGACAGGCTGCATCAATTGATGATCATGGAGAAATATCAGATCCTAGCAGGGTTCCACCAATAAGTTCAGAAAGAAAGAGAAAAATGCTGGCATGACATACATATCAAGAAGAAAACTTTAAAGGAAGGAGACTTAGTGTTGATTTATGACAACAAATCCATTCAACATCCAGGAAAACTCAGAATGCACTGGTTAGGACCGTACAAAGTAAAAACTGTCACAGGTGGGAGAGTTGTACAGTTTAAGGACTTAGGAGGTGCTTAACACAAAGGGATGGTTAATGGGAGCCGACTAAACATCTACAAGGATAGTCGATCACCCACAACTTGAATGTCACCGCGCAGTTTAGAAAAAAAAAAGAGAGCAAGATATCAAACGGTACCAAAAGAGGTACAGTGCCCCAAAAGAAGAAGGGGTATTCACACTTAGGAATACGAGCCTGACGAAGACAATGCAAATGGTTAGATCAAACAAAAAACAAGCGAGAAATATGAGGATGACAAAATAAGTGCTAAGTGACGACGACAAGCAGAATTTGTTATCACTCCAGGAAACTCTCCTAGGCTGTAAGTCAGAGATGCCTGGTAACTTAATATTTTTGGAAACTATTTTCTCAATAATAGGTGTGGGTTTGGATCAAGATAAATATATTAATCTCTAGATTGTACTTCAATACATTCTAACTATACTCATGCAACACAAGGCCTTCAAGAGCTATTATCAGATAGGTTTGTATAACAAATGGAAAGAAAACCAATCAATTAACCAAAACATACATAAGTCATATATATGATGGGTCAACAAACTAGCCAAAGATGCTTATGATTCTTGCTTAACAGTCAAAAGTAATATTACATTTACCAAAGGACCATTAAACAGAGAGAAAAGAACGAATTCAACTCATATGCATAGACAAAGATGAAGGAGGGTCTGATAATAACAGATGAAAAAAGCTTGTTGGCTTGATGTATTTAAGAAAATGTCTTTCATACAAAAACAGTAGGATATAGAACTCAAAATCCAACCTTTTGGTGCTTCAAATGTATTTGGCTTTATAGCCTTACAAGATGAAATCTAGATCCTTGAAAGATGGATCAGATTTGCTAAAAATAGTCAAACCAAACAAGTGTAGGATGAGATCCTATAAAAATGGATCTAGAATTCTAAAAATGGAAAGTCAAAACAAAATATCCTATATTAGGTGTCAAAATCTATCTTGATAGCCTTTATATCCTCCAAACTCTTTGACATATGTAGAAATCCTTCCAAGGCTGATGAATCTTCATAGGAAATTCGAATTTGCCACCTTTGGCAAAAAGGCAGTTTTTTTTGCTCATCAACTAGGTCACCATTTTCACTTTTCCACCTCCGTAAACATCAAATACATCAAGATAAAACCTTATATCTGATGTATTTAATTATTATGCAAAATTTGGTAGTTAAGAGAGGCAAAATTTGGGCCTGTTAACTATCGAATCCTGTAACTTTATGAAAATGTTCAGAATTGCAAAACTGAACTACCTGGCTTCTTCTGCTATCTGTAGATGTCCTCTGGATTGTTGAAAAATATCTTTTCTTTATCTATATCTCTTGCCTTGAAGTTTTTCAATTTAGCTGAAATGTTGATTAGGTCACCGAAATTCCTTAATGTCATCTGACTGCTGGAAAGAGTCTGCTACCCAAGTATATATATATGCTCTTATTCTTTTAGGCAAAAATAAAGTATAAGTAAGATATGAGTGATCAAGCTCCTTTAAGTACTATGTCTACATGCTGGTTGTATAATTAGCTATAGCTAGTGTTCTGATAACTATATTCATCATCCTGTGACATTCCAGAATTCTGAATAAGGATCATTGGAGGTCTTTCCATACTTTTCACTTTTCCTCTGTATTCTGTATGAGGGATACATAACTCCTTCCTATATAGTTACCTTGATAAATGACTGCCATCAAAGATACACCTGTGCATCTTTCGATATTTGCTAAAAGCTGAATACTTCCTCTATCTTCTCGGCGCGTATGGCTTTGACATATTGACATGTGACTAATCAAAACAATTAGGCAAGCAATCACCTCATGGATTTATGTGTATGCCATGGTTTCAAGTTGAAATAAAAAATGGAGGTTTGCAAGTACTACAAAGTATAAAACTCTGATCAAATGTAATGATACCATCTTTCAAACACTTACAAATCYAGTTGTGCATGCATTTATCAAACCTCTGCATTTACAAAATTTKCCAACCGACACCTGRTCTTGCRKGGAACATTTTGMCTGCCTTYYYRAGHTCTAAATTCAKATYTGAAAGMACCATTGGAAAKATTAGGATGTGTARTTGTCAATYGACTATTTRABMATGYRAAAMRKMCTTTCCRCRRCTGAGAAAAATGATTKTTCCCAAGGCADTTTTTTTTCTVGAAAACCTRCACTTTCGRTGGTTAACTAGCCCCCCGAATTTAGMYTRTTAAYTACYGMAAGMTCTGCTTTYRRTGGTTAATGAGCGCTTTTCARGCYCRCCTAAAHCACYRAAACCYGAKATTCTCRCTTTTKCTTRAGAAGACCAAATCCAATGCTTSTTCCAAGTTTATTTTTAGAAAGTAGACCATCTAACACACCTAAAAAAATTTAGAAACAAATTTTTGGACCTCTTCCTATCACCTAAAATTTGACAAAATGACAGTGCTATTTTAGGAGATAACATCTGGCTCCTACTCGGGGATGGAATCCTCCCAGTGAGGTTCCAAGAACAAGTAGTTCCAGTCACCTTATCTGTTGGGATATGGAGTGATGTGGCCTGTGCAACTATTCCTCTGCAAACCTGCAGCCTGCCTGTAGCTTGTCTGTAGCCTGTCTGCTTATTCAACCAATATATGAAAACAATCTAAGTGATCATATGAAGAGTTTATTCTTCTTTCTACTCCTACACTAACCAACCATACTACCTCTTGGTTAATTAAATGCTGACTTCCATAATAACCATCCAGGTAACTTCAAAACTGAAGAAACCTTATCTCTGTCACTGCTCAACAACTGATGTTGCAAATGTAATAGTAGTGAATAAAACTAATTTAGGAAACTATACCAGCCGTAAACATGAGAGAGATGAAGAAATATGAAATTTTCAAGTTCCCTGAAATGTATGATTCCATGAAGGCTGCCACCGGGTCTTGGAAACAAAGATCAGAAACATACTAATCCTTGGGAAAAAACTGTACATCTATAGAAGCCTCTCGCTCAACCGTGACAGTTTCTTTGCTAGAAGACTAGTCACCTTCTAGTTCGCTTGAGATTAACTTGTGATCATTAATCATAATGACTTTCTCTTTAGAAAAATGGTCAGAGCATGATGATGAAACAGTGTCAAGATCATAAGAATAAAGATCAGTTGAAAAAATATAATTGCTTATGTAATCATTGGTTACCATAGGCTCATCCTGGTTAGCAAATTGATCATAAAATTATGACTCATACATGTTTCTAGAACACTCAACAAATATTGAAAAACTCTGGCTTGAATCTGAAATAGACTCACATACTCATTGTTGTTCACAAACTGCTTTACATTCATAATCTCCATGTTCAAAATCTGAACCCTACTTACCGTCTTCTTGATCCAAAATGGAAAAATACTAACAATTCTCCTTCTTATAAGAATACAGATTTTCATAATATGATAGCTTATAAGTCCACTTGGCAGCACGGATTTTCTCTTCTACCTCGTGAGCATCTTCAAACAACTGAGTTAAGAATGAAGACTTCCTTTCTAGCAGAAGAAGGGCAAGTTTTGAATGAAGACATATAACATAATGTCTCATGGCAGTTGTCTCTGTAGGCCGGAACTTCAAAGGCATGTCATGGTAGATGCTGTAAAATCTTCGATTGGAGATAGACAAAGCTTCACCCCGTTCTCTCTTCAAAGCATAAAAACCAGCAAGGTATGAATCTAGTGATTTGTACTCACCCCATTACTTCACAAAAGCATAAGAGAACTCGATCCAAGAGCCAATAGAATTAGCTCTCAGACCCTTGAACCATGCAGCAGCATCTCTGATTAGAGATTTAGAGAAAAATCTCATGATTACATTTTCATGTATAATCTAAAAACGATAAACAAAATTCTCAAAGAATTCCAAGTGCCTCTCAACTGAAACTTGATTCTCTCCAGAAAAATGGGGAAGATATTCATAACAGTCAAGAGGATAAGGATGAAGGGGATAGGGCAGCCTTAAAGGTTTAAACATATTTATCCTGATCTTGGTTTGAAAATAAGTGGGTTGCTCGTGAGGGATAAGAGGTTGATGAAAAGTTTCAGTAGTAATGAAAGCAGGTACTGAAGTCTGAGTAGGTTTAGAATCAATTTCAATCTCTACAGAGTTAGGTGGTTGATCATATTCAAAAGGAATTTGAATACAGTGTCTGTCTTTATGAATGGGCTGAGGTAAAGCTGTTGAATCTACTTCTACAATACAAGCAGGCTACAAGCTTTCCTCTTCTAGTGTGGTATATATACAAGAAGAATGATAAGTTTCCGAATATACAAAACATAAAATAATTCTCTTAACATGTGAAGGAAAAAACATGAAAGAGATAATAAAGAAATACAACAGTTCATGAAGCAAACTGATAAACTGATATCTAGATCCAAACTTCAGTCTCTTCATCTTCTGTCAACTGGATTCTCCCCAGTGGAGTCTTTGTAAATTCATATGGATCAGGGAAATTAGAAGCTTTGTAAAACTATCCTAGAAGAAGAGCTAGGTTTTCTTCTTCTTTAACAAACAGATTTTGCAGAATAGACTCTATCATAGGAAGACTTGTATGGGTATATGTATAGATCTTTTCTGGTTTTGTTTGCAAAGAATTCAGAAAAGAGGAACAATCCTCTTCTGGGGCACATGGTTCAGCCTCTTTCCCTAACCTATGTACAAAAAAATTCTCAAGAAAAGGATTTATAACAACAGAATCTGTAGAAGTTTCATAACCTTTTAAATCCTCTGATTCAAATACAATTTTCTGAAAAGAAGAAGATTCACTCGAAGTAGACTTAATGGAAGGTGTTCTAGGTACAAAAAAAGAAGTAGCACCTCTTGAGATATCTGATCTAGATGTCCTTGCTTCTCTAGAATTTTTCCTTTGTAGAGCTCTTCCTCTTATGATGATCTTCTCTTTGGAGACACATTTCTTCAATGGAGTCGCCACTGAATTCGTCCTTCATGGAGTCGCCAGATAGATGATTACAACAAAATGATGTCCAGGTTTTGTATATCATCAAATCTGGATCTATGTCATCTCCCAGGGAAGCTGAGCTTCAATCTCCTCTCCCCATAAACGACGCCAATTTGTTATCACTCCAAGAAACTCTCCTAGGCTATAAGTCAGAGATGCCTGGTAACTTAATCTTTTTGGAAACTATTTTCTCAATAATAGGTGTGGGTTTGGATCAAGATGAATATCTTAATCTCTGGACTATACTTCAAGACAGTCTAACTATACTCATGCAACACAAGGCCTTCAAGATCTATTATCAGATAGGTTTGTATAACAAATGGAAAGAAAACCAATCAGTTAACCAAAACATACATAAACCATATATATGATGGGTCAACAAACTAGCCAAATATTCTTATGATTCTTGCTTAACAGTCAAAAGTAAGATGAAAGTTACCATAGGACCATTAAACAGAGACAAAGGAACGAATTCAACTCATATGCATAGACAAAGGTGAAGGAGGGTCTGATAATAATAGATGAAAGAAGCTTGTTGGCTTGATGTATTTAAGAAAATGTCTTTCATACAAAAACAGTAGGATATAGAACTCAAAATCCAAACTTTTGGTGCTTCAAATGTCTTTGGCTTTATAGCCTTACAAGATGAAATCTAGATCCTTGAAAGATGGATTAGATTTGCTAAAAATAGTCAAACCAAACAAGTGTAAGATGAGATCCTATAAAAATGGATCTAGAATTCTAAAAATGGAAAGTCAAAACAAAATATCCTATCTTAGGTGTCAAACTCTATATTGATAGCCTTTATATCCTCCAAACTCTTTGACAGATGTAGAAATACTTCCAAGGCTGATGAATCCTCATAGGAAATTCGAATTTGCTACCTTTGGAAAAAAGATAGTTTTTTTTGCTCATCAACTAGGTCACCATTTTCACTTTTCCACCTTCTTAAACATTAAATACATCAAGATAAAACCTTAAATCTGATGTATTTAATTATTATGCATCTTCAGAAACCAACCTCGAAAAATTTGGTTGAGGAAAAGTCAAATCTGGGCAAAAATATGACCTCGCTGCCATGTATAGGTTTCAGTAATTAAGAGGGCCTATTAACTACCGAAAATCCCTGCTTTTAGTAGTTAAGAGAGGCAAAATTTGGTCCTGTTAACTACCGAATCCTGTAACTTTTTGAAAATGTTCAGAATTGCATAACTAAACTACTTGGCTTCTTTTGCTATCTGTAGATGTCCTCTAGATTGTTGCAAAATATCTTTGCTTTATCTAGATATCTTGCCTTGAAGTTTTGAAATTTAGCTAAAATGTTGATTAGGTCATTAGGTCACCGAAAGTCCTTAATGTCATCTGACTGTTGGAAAGAGTATGCTACCCAAGTCTATATATATGCTCTTATTCTTTTAGGCAAAAACAGAGTATAAGTAAGATATGAGTGATCAAGCTCCTTTAAGTACTTTGTCTACATGTTTGCTGTATAATTAGCTATATCTAGTGTTCTGATAACTATCTTCATCAACCTGTGACATTCCAGAATTCTGAATAAGGATCATTGGAGGTCTTTCCATACTTTTCACTTTTCCTCTATATTATGTATGAGGGATACATAACTCCTTCTTGTATAGTTACCTTGATAAATGACTGCCATCAAAGATACACCTATGCATCTTTCGATATTTGCAAACAACTAAATACTTCCTCTATCTACTCAATGCGTATGGATTTGACATATTGACATGTGACTAATCAAAACAATTAGGCAAGAAATCACCTCATAGATTTCTGTGTATGCCATGGTTTCAAGTTGAAATAACAAATGGAGGTTTGCAAGTACTACAAAGTATAAAAATCTGATCAAATGTAATGATACCATCTTTCAAACACTTACAAATCCAGTTGTGCATGCATTTATCAAACCTCTGTATTTACAAAATTTGTCAACCGACACCTGATCTTGTGGGGAACTTTTGACTATCTTCCCGAGATCTAAATTCAGATCTGAAAGAACCATTGGAAATATTAGGATGTTTAGTTGTCAATAAACTATTTGAGCATGTGAAATGAACTTTCCACGACTGAGAAAAATGATTTTTCCCAAGATAGTTGTTTTCTAGAAAACCTACACTTTCAGTGGTTAACTAGCCCCTGAATTTAGCCTGTTAACTACCGACAGCTTTACTTTCGGTGGTTAATGAACTCTTTTCAAGCCCGCCTAAACCACTGAAACCTAAGATTCTCACTTTTTCTTGAGAAGACAAAATCCAATGCTTGTTCCAAGTTTATTTTTAGAAAGTAGACCATCTAACACACCTAAAAAAATTTAGAATCAAATTTTTGGACCTCTTCCTATCACCTAAATTTTGACAAAATGACAGTGCTATTTTAGGAGATAACATCTGGCTCCTACTCGAGGATGGAATCCTCCCAATGAGGTTCCAAGAACAAGTAGTTCCAGTCGCCTTATCTGTTGGGCTATGGAGTCATGTGGCCTGTGCAACTGTTCCTCTGCAAACCTGCAGCCTGCCTGTAGCTTGTCTGTAGCCTGTCTGCTTATTCAACCAAAATCTGAAAACAATCTAAGTTCTCATATGAAGAGCTTATTCTTATTTCTACTCCTACACTAACCAACCATACTACCTCTTGGTTAAGTAAATGCTGACTTTCATAATAACCATCCAAGTAACTTCAAAACTGAAGAAACCTTATCTCTGTCACTGGTCAACAACTGATGTTGGAAATGTAATAGTAGTGAATAAAACTCATTCAAGAAACTATACTCACCCGTAAACATGAGAGAGCTGAAGAAATCTGAAATTTTCAAGTTCCCTGAAATGTATGATTCCATGAAGGCTGCCACTGGGTCTTGGAAATAGAGATCATAAACATACTGATCCTCGGGAAAAAAATGTACATCTATAGCAGCCTCCCACTCAACCATGATTGTTTCTTTGCTAGAAGACTAGTCACCTTCTAGTTCTCTTGAGATTAACTTGTGATCATTAATCATAATGAATTTCTCTTCAGAAAAATGGTCAGAGCATGATGATGAAACAGTGTCAAGATCATAAGAATAAATATCAATTGAAAAAATATAATTGCTTATGCAATCATTGGTTACCATAGGCTCATCCCGGTTAGCAAACTAATCATAACATTATGACTCATACATGTTTCTAGAACACTCAGCAAATATTGAAAAACTCTGGCTTGAATCTGAAATAGACTCACATACTCGTTGTTGTTCACAAACTGCTTTACATTCATAATCTCCATGTTCAAAATCTGAACCATACTTACTTTCTTCTTGATCCAAAATGGAAACATACTGACAGTTCTCCTGCTCATAAGAATACATATTTTCATAATATGATAGCTTATAAGTCCACTTTGCAGCACAGATGTTCTCTTCTACCTCGTGAGCATATTCAAACAACTGAGTTAAGAATGAAGACTTCCTTTCTAGAAGAAGAAGGGCAAGTTCTAAATGAAGACACATAACATAATGTATCATGGCAATTGTCTCTGTAGTTCGGAACTTCAAAGGCATGTCATGGTAGATGCTGTAAAATCTTCGATTGAAGATAGACAAAGCTTCACCCTGTTCTCTCTTCAAAGCATAAAAATCAGCAAGGTATGAATCTAGTGATTTGTACTCGCCCCGGTACTTCACAAAATCATAAGAGAACTCGATCCAAGAGCCAATAGAATCAGATCTCAAACCCTTGAACCATGCAGCAACATCTTTGATTAGAGATTTAGAGAAAAATCTCATGATTACATCTTCATGTATAATCTGAAAACAATCAACAAAATTCTCAAAGAATTCCAAGTGCCTCTCAGCTGAAACTTGATTCTCTCCAAAAAAATGGGGAAGATATTCATAACAGTCAAGAGGATAAAGATGAAGGTGATAGGGCAGCCTTAAAGGTTTAAACATCTTCATCCTGATCTTGGTTTGAAAAAAAGTGGGTTGCTCATGAGGGATAAGAGGTTGATGAAAAGTTTTAGCAGTAATGACAGCAGGTGCTGAAGTCTGAGTAGGTTTAGAATCAATTTCAATCTCTACAGAGTTATATGGCTAATCATATTCAAAAGGAATTTGAATACAGTGTCTGTCTTTATGAATGGGTTGAGGTAAAGTTGTTGAATCTACTTCTACAATACAAGTAGGCTACAAGCTTTCCTCTTCTAGTGTGGTATATATACAAGAAGAATGATAAGTTTCCGAATATACAAAACATAAAATAAGTCTCTTAACATGCGAAGGAAAAATCATGAAAGAGATGATAAAGAAATACAATAGTTCATGAAGCAAACTGATAAACTGATATCTGGATCCAAACTTCAGCCTCTTCATCTTCTGTCAACTGGATTCTCTCAATTGGAGTCTTTGTAAATTCAGATGGATCAGGGTAATTAGAAGCTTTGTAAAACCGTCCTAGAAGAAGGGCTAGGTTTTCTTGTTCTTTAACAAACAGATTTTACAGAATAGACTCTATCATAGGAAGACTGGTATGGGTATAGGTATAGATATTTTCTGGGTTTGTTTCCAAAGAATTCAGAAAAGAGGAACAATCCTCTTCTGGGGAAGATGGTTCAGCCTCTTTGCCTAACCTATGTACAAACAAATTCTCAGGAAAAGGATTTATAATAGCAGAATCTATAGAAGGTTCAACACCTTTTAAATCCTCTGATTCAAATACAATTTTCTGAAAAGAAGAAGATTCACCCGAAGTAGACTTAATGGAAGGTGTTCTAGGTACAAATAAAGAAACAATACCTCTTGAGATATCTGATCTAGATGTCCTTGCTTCTCTGGAAGTTCGCCTTTGTAGAGATTTTCCTCTTCTGATGATCTTCTCTTTCGAGACACAGTTCTTCAATGGAGTCGCCACTAAATTCTTCCTTCATGGAGTCGCCAGATAGATGATTACAACCAAATGATGTACATTATTTGTCTATCATCAAAGCTGGATCTATGTCATCTCCCAGGGAAGCTGAGCTTCAATCTCCTCTCCCTGGTGACGACGCCAATTTGTTATCACTCCGGGAAACTCTCCTAGGCTGTAAGTCAGAGATGCCTGGTAACTTAATCTTTTTGGAAACTATTTTCTCAATAATAGGTGTGGGTTTGGATTAAGATGAATATCTTAATCTCTAGATTTCTACTTCAATATAGTCTAACTATACTCATGCAAAACAAGGGCCTCAAGAGCTATTATCAGATAGGTTTGTATAACAAATGGAAAGAAAATCAATCAGTTAACCAAAACATACATAAACCATATATATGATGGGTCAACAAACTAGCCAAAGATGCTTATGATTCTTGCTTAATAGTCAAAAGTAATATGACAGTTACCATAGGACCATTAAACAGATACAAAAGAATGAATTCAACTCATATGCATAGACAAAGGTGAAGGAGGGTCTGATAATAACAGATGAAAGAAGCTTGTTGGCTTGATGTATTTAAGAAAATGTCTTTCATACAAAAATAGTAGGATATAGAACTCAAAATCCAACCTTTTGGTGCTTCAAATGTCTTTGGTGTTATAGCCTTACAACATGAAATCTAGATCCTTGAAAGATGGATCAGATTTGCTAAAAATAGTCAAACCAAACAAGTGTAGGATGAGATCCTATAAAAATGGATCTAGAATTCTAAAAATGGAAAGTCAAAATAAAATATCCTATCTTAGGTGTCAAACTCTATCTTGATAGCCTTTATATCCTCCAAACTCTTTGACAGATGTAAAAATCCTTCCAAGGCTGATGAATCCTCATAGGAAATTCGAATTTGTCACCTTTGGCAAAAAGACTGTTTTTTTTGCTCATCAACTAGGTCACCATTTTCACTTTTCCACCTTCTTAAACATTAAATACATCAAGATAAAACCTTAAATCTGATGTATTTAATTATTATTCCTCTTTAGAAACCAACCTCGAAAGATTTGGTTTAGAAAAAGTCAAATCTGGGCAAAAATATGACCTCGCTACCATGTACAGGTTTCGGTAGTTAAGAGGGCTTGTTAACTACCGAAAAGCCCTGCTTTCGGTAGTTAAGAGAGGCAAAATTTGGGCCTGGTAACTACCGAATCCTATAACTTTATGAAAATGTTCAGAATTGCAAAACTGAACTACCTGGCTTCTTCTGCTATCTGTAGATGTCCTCTGGACTGTTGCAAAATATCTTTGCTTTATCTAGATCTCTTGCCTGAAGTTTTACAATTTAGCTTAAATGTTGATTAGGTCACCGAAAGTCCTTAATGTCATTTGACTGCTAGAAAGAGTCTGCTACCCAAGTCTATATATATATGCTCTTATTATTTTAGGCAAAAACAGAGTATAAGTAAGATATGAGTGATCAAGCTCCTTTAAGTACTTTGTCTACATGTTGGTTGTATAATTAGCTATAGCTAGTGTTCTGATAACTATCTTGATCAACCTGTGACATTCCAGAATTTTGAATATGGATCATTGGAGGTCTTTCCATACTTTTCACTTTTCCTCTGTATTCTGTATGAGGGATACATAACTCCTTCCTGTATAGTTACCTTGATAAATGACTGTCATCAAAGATACACCTGTGCATCTTTCGATATTTGCAAAAAGATGAATACTTCCTCTATCTGCTCGGCGCGTATGGCTTTGACATATTGACATGTGACTAATCAAAACAATTAGGCAAGAAATCACCTCATAGATTTATGTGTATGCCATGGTTTCAAGTTGAAATAAAAAATGGAGGTTTGCAAGTACTACAAAGTATAAAACTCTGATCAAATGTAATGATACCATCTTTCAAACACTTACAAATCTAGTTGTGCATGCATTTATCAAACCTCTGCATTTACAAAATTTGCCAACCGACACCTGATATTGCAGGGAACTTTTGACTATCTTCCCGAGCTCTAAATTCATATCTAAAAGCACCATTGGAAAAATTAGGATGTGTAGTTTTCAATCGACTATTTGAGTGTGCAAAACGAACTTTCCACGACTGAGAAAAATGAATTTTCCCAAGGCAGTTATTTTCTGGAAAACCTGCACTTTCGGTGGCTAACTAGCCCCCGAATTTAGCTTGTTAACTACCGAAAGCTCTATTTTTGGTGATTAATGAGTGCTTTTCAGGCCCGCCTAAACCACCGAAACCTGATATTCTCACTTTTGCTTGAGAAGACCAAATCCAATGCTTGTTCCAAGTTTATTTTCAGAAAGTAGACCATCTAACACACCTAAAAAAATTTAGAAACAAATTTTTGGACCTCTTCCTATCACCTAAAAT
>JZKD02S1678799.1:490539-508919 GCA_000966675.3 Picea glauca | reverse complement strand
TTAAAACAAATAAATAAATAACAAAAAACAACAAATCACAAAACCTGCCCAAACCCATTACCAACTATTCTCATCGCCCAAACCCATTCCCAACTATTCCCATCGCCCAAACCCATTCTCGTCGTTTGCGCCCTACATACCCATTCCTATCGTCTACGCCCTACATACCCATTCCCATATTCTAGTCGCCCAAACCCATTCCCGTCACCTACGCCCATTCCTAACTATTCTCGTCTCCCAAACCCATTCTCATCGCCTGCTCCCTGCATACACATTCTCGTCTCTTACACCCTACATACACATTCTTATCCCCTGCACCCTGCATAAACCCTCAATCCCACCTAAGAATTGATGTATCCCTTGACACCAACCCCGAGTCGCGCCTACTAGCTAGACTTGGGGATATTGGGATTTTGAAAAGCCTCCTCCAGAGAAAAGAGCAAGGTTCTAGCAGCAATTTTCAGTCAACATTTCCCTATTTGACCCCTGTCAAGCTAGAGTGGAGCCCGTGGTGAAGGAAGAAGGATACGTCGACCATGTTTGTTTCAAATCAGGTAAGTTTGATGGTTCTTTCACCCTTCAGGTCTGCTAAAATTCACCCTTGATAGTTATTTTTGTCACAAATTGTGTTTCTATTGGTTATTCTTAGCCTAGCAGGTTATAAAAACCCAAATATGTTATCCAAGCGACTTTATATGCTACTATAGAGACAGTCAACTTTATATGCTTTTATGGTGATCAGATAGCTATGGGAAATCTGAGAAATTACTAGAATGAGGTCATCCTAGAGACTTGAGGTTTTTTTAATTAGTTTTTACATTGGGTTCTATTGTATGCACTTTCATCATTTTCAGTTGTGAGAAACAAAGTTTGGAAACCAAGAAGAAATCACAGTGGCTCTTATATGCTTGAACAACTTGCTTTGACGGCTAGAATGAGATCATATATACCTCAACTCATACCACTACCAAGAAGAACTCCAACATGAATCCATAAATGGAGTGTAGTGGTCAACTAATTATGGCAAGTGTTTGTAAAGTAGTATGTGTTAACAACGGAAGTCACTCCTGGATTGCTAGCAGGAGCAGAGCCCGACGCCCATCAGTTTTATGTCACAGTGGTTTATAAAGGGATGATCAAATGGAGATAAAGGCTCGAGGATATATCACTCTAACTCGGGGACTGGATCTGGTACGTAAAGAACAAAAGAGGTCTAGAATCCTAACTTCAGCTAGTGGGTTGATTAAAAGGTGTGCAGGTGGAAGATTTGGTAGGAAAGGTGAACAAACAGCTTTAGGCAACAGGCTTTCTGCAGTTTGTTGAAGAAAAACCCCGAATGCGAGATCCTCAGGTTCAGGTCTTCGAGGTACTGATAAAAGAGTTGACTGGATTCTCCAATTCCAAGTCGTTCAGCGTTAGGAAAGTCACAAGGACTTATTAGAAGAAATGCGACTGTCACAGTGATCAAATTCTACATCATCCTATAACAGTTGCAACTCAACTGGATTCTCCAATTCTGAGCATCTCTAACACAGTTTGAACAAAGACATGAAAGAAACTGACATTCATAACGCAAGAAGTCTCAAGAGTTCATACATAACCAGAGATAACAGTGCTTCATTAAAGTTTTACAACTGGGAGCTCAGCTCAACCATCGATACCTTTCAAAATACCAAAACTGAGTACATATACTTGGGTGGATTTGCCCAACAGAGGCGTGCTCGCCCTCCAAGGAGTAGCGTCTCTTCAATCAATCTTTGGGTGGAAGCCCTTCATCAGACGTATCCTTAACTTCGCATGGCCTCTGCAGGGGAAGAGTAGCTGGGCCAGTAAATGCTGAGCTAGTGTGTGCAGGCCTCCTTCGGCTAGTCGAGAACTCGGCATGGATTCTCTAAAAAAATGGGTACACAGGACCCTCTCGAGTAGACCATTCGCCAGGCCCTCCATACTTCACACTTAATGACTGAGGAGAGGTTTCAACTACCCCTCCTTACCTTCATTTACTCTGAGCGAGGAACAGTATTGAGATCAAGTTGAACTGGCATCTGGAGAACACAGTGATCCCTTCTGCAGCCAAACCCAGCCCTTTGCATAGTTCTTTCTATCACCTCCCAAGTGACCACGGGCTATGACCCTGTACCTATCTTCAAAGGCGCTTTTGTCGTTTCGCGTCTCGCGGCTGGGAGGAGGCTGGTCCTCGATCTTCAAAGTTGCGAGGGGCGAGGAGGAGAGGAGCCTAATCATGCACCATTTGTCCCTCTAGATGGATGGTTGAGATCTTCTTGGCAATGTTGTGGGCCCAGGCTCTGGACGCCTCTCGTCACTTCATGTCTCGCGGCTGGGAGGAGGCTGGTCCTCGATCTTCAAAGTTGTGTGGGGCGAGGAAGCGAGGAGGTGAGGAGCCTAATAGTGCACCACGTGTCCCTCTGGATGGACGGTTGATACCTTCTCGGCAATACTATGGGCCCAGGCTCTAGACACCTCTCGTCACTTCATGTCTCACGACTGGGAGGAGGCTGGTCCTCGATCTTCAAAGTTGCGAGGGGCGAGGAGGCGAGGAGCCTAATCGCACACCACATGTCCCTCTGGATGGACGGCTGAGACCTTCTCAGAAATACTATGGGCCCAATCCCTGGATTCCCTCGACACTTCACATCTCACGGCTGGGAGGAGGCTGGTCCTCTATCTTCAAAGTTGCGAGGGGCGAGGAGGCGAGGAGCCTAATCACGCACCATTTGTCCCTCTAGATGGACAGCTGAGACCTTCTCAGTAATACTGTGGGCCCAAGCCCTAGATGCCCTTGGCACTATGCGTCTCATGGCTGGGAGAAGGTTGGTCCTCGATATTCAAAGTTGTCAGGGGCGAGGAGGCGAGGCTCCTAATCGTGCACCATGTGTCCCTCTGGATGGACGGTTGAGATCTTCTCGACAATGTTGTGGGCCCAGACTCTAGATGCCTCTCGTCACTTCATGTCTCGCGGCTAGGGGGAGCTAGTCCTTATGTTTCAAAGTCACGAAGGGTGAGGAGGCGATGGAGCCCAATTGTGCGCCACGTACTCCTCCGGGATGGAGGGCTGAGATCTTTTTGGTGATATATAAGTGTTATCCATTGCGCTAATCCTGGCGCAACTCTGCTAACCCGTGATTACCCACCGATCGTTGATCTGCTCTATACATGGATCCTGGCCGTTGATGACATACTTTTCTCGCTCGCTTGATTGGAAGTCGAAAAACAAGATTTTTCCATGCTGCGCTCAGGCGCTTCTCATGTAACTTGCAAACCCGAATTCTCTTGAGCCCAAGATAATAATTATCGCTAACATTAGGCTCCATGGGGGATAGATTCATCCCTGTGATGCTCTAAGAACTCTCTTGCAGATTCAGTGCCTTGTTGTTGGGCTATGGAGTCATTTATTAGGCTGAAAACATACAAAAAGAAACTAAACAAAGAACTAAAAGAAAATATTTACAAACAGAGGAGTCATCTAAGGCTCAAATAAAACATTTTTTCAGAAAATGCCCATTCACTGGGCTGTTGAAAACCTCTTCACCCTCCAGATCCTGCAACCCATATGTGTTGTTGGAGAAAACCTCAGAGATTTTAAAGGGGTCGATCCAGAGGGTGTTGAACTTGCTATGCTTGCCTTTATCCTGTCTGGGTGCGTCCCACTTAAATACCAAGTCCCCGATCTCAAACTCCTTTTTCCTGACCTTTCTGTCAAAAGCCTGTTTGATCTTCTACTGAAGACTGTAAGCTATGTCCCTCACTTTCTCTCTGATCTGTTGCACTTCCACTATCTGATGAATTCTTCTGATCATATGATCTGGTTATCCCTCGTAGTCTTGAAAAAACTTCACCACAGGTAAGGCAAGCTGAGTAGGGAAAACTGGCTCTGCTCCATAGACTAGTTGAAACGGTGAAGTGCCTAGAGACTTCTTCGTTGTGACATGATCGACCCACAAAGAAAATTTCAACTTTGAATCCCAGGATCTTTTGTTATCCTCTAACAATCTTTTGATGATCTTTATCATGCTTTTGTTAGATGATTCCGCTAAACCATTTCCCTGGGGGTAGTAGGGGGTGGAGTGAATTAGCAAGATCTAGAACTGCTCACAGAACTTAATTAGAGGTTCAAATTTGAAAGAAGCAGCATTATCGGTGATGATCCTGCTGGGACAGCCAAATCGGGCTATGATATCCTCTAGGAAGATGATAATTACTTTGTGTGATGCGCTTCTGGTGGGGACAACTTCTATCCACTTGGTGAAATAATATTTTGCAGTCAGGATCCATCTGTGCTGACCACTTGAGGGAGGATGAATTTCTCCGATGAAGTCCAACCCCCATTGCTGAAAAGGTGCCGAAGCTACTATGGGTTTTAATGGCAGCGATTTGAGCTGCTGCTTTCCTAAGAATTTTTTACAGTTGGTGCAAGCTCTAATCTCCCTGCAAACATTAGAGAACAAAGTGGGCCAGTAATACCCAGCTCGGAGTATCTTATGGGCTGTGGTCTTCCAGAAATGATCACCTCCACAAAGGCCGCTATGAAAATCAAAAGTAACCTTCTGGGCCTCCTGCGGGTCTAGGCATCTCAGAAATACCCCCAGAGGGTCTTTCCAGTACAAGGTTTGGTCAATGAGGCAATACCTGACCACCTTGAGCTTTAGAGCCCTTGCTTTTCTTTTTCCCATTCCATCGGGGGGCTTCAATTCTTGCAGAAAGTACAAGATATCCTTGTACCAGGAGCATGTTGCTAGGGACAAGGCACACTGAAAATTCTTGTTGGATGACTCAGCTTGCTCATTGATGAAGCTAATCCCTAAGGCTTTGCAATTAGATTTAGCTAGCAAATTGGCCAAACCCTGCCCCTTTATCAACTTGGTGGGCTTAATCTCCAGATCAAATTCTAGGATCTTGGCAATCCACTTACCTCTTCTTCCGTCTATGTCAGGCTGTATAAGAATGTCTTTCACAGAGGCTGATGGAACGTATGCAGTGATTTTCAAGTGCAAGACATAGACTCTAAAAGCTTTGAGAGATTCCACTGAGGCATAGGCCTGCTTCTCCATGATCTCGTACTGGAGTTCATCATCTCTCAATGCCTTGCTGAAGAAGGCAATAGGTTGCTCTTGCCCCTGATCATTTTTCTGCAACAAGACTGCTGCTACTGTATCACAAGAAGAAAAAGAAAAAATCAGGAAATCTTTAGAATAATCAGGACTGACTAGCACAGGTGCCTCAGTCAGCACCCTCTTTATTCAGACGAAAGATTCCCTGGGTTCAGTAGTCCATTTCACTTCATTGCCCTTCCTGAGCATGGCTGTAATATTTTTTACCAACTCAGCAAAATTTGAGGCAAATCTCCTAAAGAAATTAATCTTCCCTAAGAAGGCCTGAACTTCCTTTTTGGATCTAGGAAGCGACAGGGTTTGAATTGCCTCAACCCTGCTAGGATCGATCCTTACTCCTCCTTCCGATACTATATGGCCTAATAGCTTCCATTCTTTCATAACAAACAAAGATTTTATGGGATTTAAGGATAGGCCAAACCTCCGACATTTCAGAAAAACTTTCCTCAGATGGCTACAGTGTTCTCTATCGGACCTGGAGAAGACTATTATATCGTTCAGGTAGATCACCACAAACTTATCTTTTTCCCCGATAAAGGCTATGTCCATGGCTCACTGAAATGTTGCCCCTGCGTTCATTAACCCGAAAGGCATTTTGGCATACATGAATGTGCCCCGAGGAGTGGTGAAGGCCATCTTTTCTCTGTCCTCAAGCATGACTGATATTTGATTATAACCAGAAAACCCGTCAATCATGGATATCCTAGATGCACCAATTACCTTCTACAATATGTGTTCCATGTTGGGCAAGGGATAATTGTCTTTCCTTGATCTTCTATTAAGGTTCCTGAAATCAACACAGAGTCTGATTTCTCCATTTTTCTTCCTTACTGGAACCAAATTAGCTATCCACTCAGAATACCTCAAGGGGACAATGATTTGGGCATCTAACAATTTCTTTACTTCTTTCTCCATGACAGGTAATAACATGGGATTTATCTGTCTCAGCTTCTGTCTAAATGGCTTAACCTCTTCTTTCAGTGGAATCTTGTGTTCAATGACTGAGGTGTCATAAGTTTTGAGGTCTTTGTAGGTCCATGCAAACACATCAGCGAATTCTTTTAATAAGCCAGCATATTCCGCCCTCTATTCATTGGTCAAGCTGCTTGATAATTTGACAAACTTAGGCTCCTCCTACGTGCCGATGTTGCATTCGGCTATGTCAGCATATTTACTTGAAACACTCCCCTTTACTGCCACATCATTCTTGTCAAATAGCCTTTCTAAAGGGACTAGTCCCCTTGGAATGTGATTTCTAGGCAGCTGAATAATCTGGTGATTGGCAATTTTATTTGCAAACACTTCAGGGTGAATTTCACCCTCCGGGTCGGGATCTTGATCAATGTGCAGTGCCGAAAACTCATCGATGGTCTCAAGAAAATTTTTGATTTCAATGTCGTCCTCAAATACCTCCCAGTTCTTTACATTGTCTGGGGTGGATGGTCTGTATCTTATTTCGACCTCACCATGGATCTTCGGCAGCAGAGAGGCCTTGAAGAGAATAGCCGAAATGGCTAAGGAATCGGCCAAGGTATTTTCTTCCCTTGGGACAAAAGTAATGTTGAAAGATGAGAAAAAATTATCAATTAGGTCCCATACCTCATTCTTGTAACTCCTGAGCCGAGGATGCTTAGCCTGATAAACATTCCTAACCTGTTGGATTATTAATTCTACATCTCCGAACATGGACACCTCTTCAATTCCTAATTCCTTTGCAACCCTCATACCCAGAACAAGAGCTTCGTATTCTGCCACATTGTTGGTAGTTTCAAATTCCATCTTGTATGACAGGGATATAGTCTCTTGGTAGGGCGATATGAAAATTACTCCAGCGCCAGCACCCATACTGGAGGAAGCTCCATCGAAGAACATCTTCCAGACAGAGGTGATTGGAGGAGGTATCTACTAATCAATAATAGGCTGCTTTCTTATCTGCAAAGGGGCCTCGAGAGTTCCAGTGATCTGTAACAAACTAGTCCCTTAGTCGGTATCAAGTGCAAAGATGGGGTGGTTAGTGGGGTCTGCTTCATCACTGATTATGTAGGCCAGTTGGGCTTCCCTGTATAGTCTTCTATTTTCCCCTCCGAACACTGGGATGGTAGCATATGTGAGGTCCATCTGTAATGTTCCTCCAAGTCTTTTAATCCAAGACCTTGACAACAGCATGCCGAATTTGGGAGGAACATCAACTACCACAATGTCCATGACCACACTCTTCATGGGAAATTGAAAAAGAGAAACCACCAGGTCCTTGATGACTCCTAGACATTGCACCCTCCTTGAATCAAAAGAGTATAAATCATGATAGGCTCGGGTCACTTCTAATCCCAGCTCTTCCATTACTATTTTGGGCATAAGGTTATGGGAAGCCCCTGAGTCCATGAGGCAGTTATGCAGCACTTTATCATGTATATTCAAGGATGTGTAGAAGGGAGGGGATGAATCATATCTATATTCTACCATGGGCCCTAAGATGACTGCAGGCTTTTCATCTTGAAGGTTTATTGAGTCAGAGGGAGGCTGGAGGGGTTCAGATTGTAGCAACTTGGAGAGGGACCTTTTGAAGTCTTCATTTTTAACTAGCTCAGAGAGAGGTACAGGGATCCTAATCTTCTGAATCTCATGCTCAAAATTGAAGGAGGGGGTAGGTTTAGGAGCGTCTCTTACCTCGGTGGCAGGCTCTTTGGCTGCTGGCGAAGCACTCTCAGTCTTATTTTCTTTAGTAGTGGCTACTGCAGGTTTGATAGGCATATCTGCTATGAGGGGCTGGTCTGAGCTGTCGAAGTCTCCTTATTTCCTTCTCGACCTGAGATTATATCTATTAGAAGTGTGACCAGGCCTTTCTTCTTTCCCCAACTCATGAATTTGAGCGCTCATCAGGGATTCTTCATATGCGGACTGCATCAAATGGGGAAAAGGGGGAGCTTCTTCAATACAGTGAATTTCAGGGCCAAGCTCGTCTATCTCCTCTCTCTCCTCATGATCTACTAGGTTATTTTGGAGGGGGGCTTGAACCCTTTGATCTTCTCTGTCCTTTCCCCTTTGTTACCTCGGGAAAACCTGAGGCATATTGTTAGCAGGTCGTCTGAAACCTCTATTATCATTGTTTTGGGGATTTCTGTACATGGGATTCCCTTCTAATTCCAACCTTTCTATCTTGGTAGAAAGTGATTTTAGTGTTCTAGTTGTCTCATCTGTCTAATGGGGTAGGGGAGAGGAACTGGATGAGGAAGCTTCAGGCCTGTTCTTGGACGTACTTCTATCACCTGTGTTTCTGAGTCGTTTGACAGCCAATATGTTAGATTCTACCTCCACGGCTGCATCCTGCATGTGGGCCAACGTAGCAGCTCTTCTCTCTCTCAGCAGTAGGCAGAAATTAGGATCGAAGGTGTTGGAGTAAGTGATCTTTGCAGAGGCTTTGGAGGGTTTTATCTCAGCAGGAATTTTGTTGTACATTTTATTAAACCTCTTGGAGAAGTCAGAAATAGACTCTCCTTCCTTTCTCTTCAATGACCCAAACTCTGTCATGTAATACATAAAGTCTTTTTTATCTCCCCACTGTCTCAAAAAGGCATTATCTAAAGCTTTGATCCCATCAATGGATCTAGGAGGCAGGGCCCTGAACCATTTCCTAGCCTCTCCATGAAGACTATGGACGAAAACTCTCATCCATACGTCTGTGTGCATGATAACATTATCATCTGCGAAAGTATAAAAGGCTGCTAGGTGCTCTTCAGCAGATATGTCCCCCTCACCTGTAAACTTGGGCAACGGCTTTAGGTATCCTTCTGGTGGGAGGGCATTGAGAGGTTGTGGTGGCACGAGGGGAACGTATCTAGCGGCTATGATGAACTCTATATCGGTCATAGGGGTATTTTCTCTAGCCATAGGAATATTAGGTGGAGGAGAACTCAGAGGGGAATGAGTTCACAAAAGGGCTACCGGGAATGAACCTCGGAGTGGGATGGGAAACAAGAGGGGATCCAAGGAGAAGGTTGACGAGCTCAAGTCAACAGGTGATCCTCCTTGTGCAGGAGTGGGGAAATCTTCTGTGGTTGTGGGTCTACGCTAAGGTATAGCTTCAGAGGAGAGGGGAGTGACAAGGATTTCTCCCTCCAATCCCAGACCAGGAGGGGAAAACTCAGCAGGAACACTCCCAAAATTCAGGAAACGGGAAACTTGTGAAGGAGGTCTATTAAGAAACTGAGGGGGGGGAAACGAAGTTCTTACAGAAGGAGATGGAGGATTACCTATTTCGGCAGTGGAAGCTTCTTCTTCAGGGGCCTTTCCTTGTCTGAGAACCACCTCTGGATTGGTTTGAGGTGTAGCTAGGGGCAGCTATGGATGAGACCGCGTGTGTCTGCCTCTGAAAGCCACAATTGATAGAGCAGGTTCTCCCCAGTGGAGTCATCACAATGGAGTTGCCAGGTGCACAGCAGCAATCTCGATAATTCTGATATCTAATGCACCTTCAGAATCAGCTAATCGTTGTCATTCAATCCTGGGGAAAATATTCAACTTCATCCCCGGCAACGGCGCCAGAAATGTTAGCGATGGAAGTCGCTCCTGGATTTCTAGCAGGAGCAGAGCTCGACTCCCATCAGTTTTATGTCACAGTGGTTTATAAAGGGATGATCAAATGGAGATAAAGGCTCGAGGAGATATCACTCTAACTCAGGGACTGGATCTGGTACGTAAAGAAAAAAGGAGGTCTAGAATCCTAACTTCAGCCAGTGGGTTGATTAAAAGGTGAGCAGGTGGAAGACTTGGTAGGAAAGGTGAACAAACAGCTTTAGGCAATAGGCTTTCTACAGTTTGTTGAAGAAAAACCCCGAACGTGAGATCCTCAAGTTCAGGGCTTCGAGGTACTAATAAGAGACTTGACTGGATTCTCCAATTCCAAGTCGTTCAGCATTAGGAAAGTCACAAGGACTGATTAGAAGCAATGTGACTGTCACAGTGATCAAATTATACATCATTCTATAACAGTTGCAACTCGACTAGATTCTCCAATTCCGAGCAGCTCTAACATAGTTTGAACAAAGACATGAAAGAAAATGACATTCATAAGGCAAGAAGTCTCAAGAGATTATACATAACCAGAGATAACAATGCTTCATTAAAGTTTTACAACTGGGATCTCAGCTCAACCATCGATACCTTTCAAAATACCAAAACTGAGTACATATACTTGGGCGAATTTACCCAACAGAGGCATGCTCGCCCTCCAAGGCGTAGCGTCTCTTCAATCAATCTTCGGGTGGAATTCCTTCGTCAGACATCTCCTTAACTTCGCATGGCCTCTGCAGGGGAAGAGTAGCTGGGCCAGTAAATGTTGAGCTAGCGTCTGCAAGCCTCCTCTGGCTGGTCAAGAACTCAGCATGGCTTCTCTAGAAAAATGGGTACACAGGACCCTCTCGAGCAGACCATTTGCCAGGCCCTCCATACTTTGCACTTAATGACTGAGGAGAGGTTTCAACTACCCCTCCTTACCTTCATTTACTCCGAGAGAGGAACAGTATTGAGATCAAGCTGAACTGGTATCTGGAGAACATAGTGATCTCTTCTGCAGCCAAACCTGGCCCTTTGTGTAGTTCTTTCTATCACCTCCCAAGTGACCACGGGTTATGACCCTGTACCTATCTTCAAAGGTGCTTTCACTGTTTCGCATCTCGCAGTTGGGAGGAGGATGGTCCTCGATATTCAAAGTTGCAAGGGGCGAGGAGGCAAGGAGCCTAATCACGCACCACGTGTCCCTATGGATGGACAGCTGAGATCTTCTCGGCAATGCTGTGGGCCCAGGCTCTGGACACCTCTCGTCACTTCGTGTCCCGCGGATGGGAGGAGGCTGGTCCTTGATCTTCAAAGTTGTGAGGGGCGAGGAGGCAAGGAGCCTAATCGTGCACCACGTGTCCCTCTGGATGGACGGTTGAGACCTTCTCGGCAATACTGTGGGCCCAGGCTCTGGACGTCTCTCGTCACTTCGTGTCTCACGGCTGGGAAGAGGCTGGTCCTTGATATTCAAAGTTGCAAGGGGCGAGGAGGCGTGGAGCCTAATCACACACCATGTGTGCCTCTATATGGACGGATGAGACCTTCTCGGCAATACTATGGGCCTAAGCCCTGGATGCCCTCGACACTTCATGTCTCGCAGCTGGGAGGAGGCTGGTCCTTGATCTTCAAAGTTGTGAGGGGCGAGGAGGCAAGGATCCTAATCGCGCACCACGTGTCCCTCTGGATGGACGGCTGAGACCTTCTTGGAAATACTGTGGGCCCAAGCCCTGGATGCCCTCAGCACTTCGCGTCTCGCGGCTGGGAGAAGGCTGGTCCTCGATCTTCAAAGTTGCGAGGGGCGAGGAGGCGAGGAGCCTAATCACCCACCACGTTTCCCTCTAGATGGACGACTGAGATCTTCTCGGCAATGCTGTGGGCCCAGGCTCTGGACGCCTCTCGTCACTTCGTGTCTCGCGGCTTGGAGGAGCTAGTCCTTATGTTTCAAAGTCACGAAGGGAGAGGAGGCAATGGAGCCCGATCGTGTGCCACGTACTCCTTCGAGATGGACAACTGAGATCTTTTTGGTGATATATAAGTGCTATCCATTGCGCTAATCCTAGCGCAACTCTGCTAACCCACGATTACCCACTGATCGTCGATGTGCTCTATACATGGATCCTGGCCGTTGACAACATACTTTGCCTACTCACTTGATTGGAAGTCGAAAAATAAGATTTTTCCATGCTGCGCTCAGGCGCTTCTCGTGTAAATTGCAAACCCAAATGCTCTTGAGCCCAAGACAAGAATTATCGCTAATAGTATGGTTCATGGAACTTTTGTGGGTTACATAGAGATCCTAAACTTTTTCCAAGTATGCAATTGCACATCAAAGGGTGTAGTTAAATCCATTTAACGATGCTCCCATAATGGTGAACAAAGGTTTGACGATAGAAAACAATGAAATTATTGTGAACCAACTATGATGTTTGTGGTGCATGTCCCAACATATAGACTTTGAGAGTGCCAAGGGGAGTTTGTAGATCATTATAAATATTTGAATAAAAATATATACATTTAAGCCTTATTCCCAAGAAGCAAAATGCTACTTTGATGTACAAATTATTTCAATCTCAATATCTCAGATATGGGGAATGCCTAGGAGGGGATCATAATTCCTACAAATCTACAATGGAAACTCACCAATAAAATTAAGTTTCCAAGTGCGGAATCATTAACAAACAAAAAGAACAATAATGAACCATAAAATTCACCATAAGAATAATAGACAAGGAGTTGGAGAATAACTATTTCATTATGATAGAACCATTACATGTAATAAGCTCAATTTTGAAACGTCTCCTTCCTGAATCCTCACTCTCATTATCACTATTTTATTTGATATTCTTTGACTTCATCAACAACAACTAGTTATCTATTTTTATAGTAATAAGAATCCATAAAAACTATAGGACTATATCCTTCCTATCATTTGGATAAATGTTCTTGTTCTCTTTACCTTTCTCGACATTATAAAGTATAAGCAAAAATGAAGAAGTACTTATATGGGAAACACCCATTTTTATTTGTATTTTTCTATTGAACACACTAGCATGCATATAGTGCTAACCAAGCTCAAATTCCTCCAAGATTAGCCCACTCTATCTAATCCTACATATCTGAATAATTTCCTTGCTGATATGAATTTCTACAAAAAATTCATTCGATATTTCTCTCACATTTCTCAACCACTTCATCATTACTCCAAATAGAAACATTTATGATAGAATATTGCACAACAACTATGGCATGCCAATAGTGCA
This sequence comes from Picea glauca, assembly GCA_000966675.3. NCBI lineage: Eukaryota > Viridiplantae > Streptophyta > Pinopsida > Pinales > Pinaceae > Picea > Picea glauca. Next base: position 495,976 of record JZKD02S1678799.1, on the reverse strand, counting down.
AGGATGCCTTTTGCTAACACTCCAATTATTTGTCCTCCTCATTTTCATTAACCCTTTGAGATAGATATTGATGGCTCATATTATGTCATAGGTGTTGTTCTTAAGCAAGGAGGCCACCTTGTTTCATATTTCTCATAAACACTTTCTTCCACCAACTATAATAGTAATGGATATAGTAAAGAATTATTCTATGCATTGGTTCAAACACTCAAGCAATGGAAGAACTACATCCTTGGTAATAAGGAAACCTTCATAAAAATTTCAAACCCCTTATGTTTTTGAATTCTCAATTTAATATTTAGGAACATAGGCATCTTAAATGGATTCTTATGTTCAATAACTTCATCTAATTACTAAGTAAAAATAGAAGATCACTAACAAAATTCTTGATTGGTTAAGTAGACCTCCTTCTAATATTTTACATATTCCAAATACTAGATTTGTTGTGTATGAAGAGTCCCCTCACAACCTTGGAAATTCATATCCATGGAATTTATAAGTGAATTTTCCACTAGTCTTTGGAAGGATGATTGTATATTCATTATTGTATGGACTTTTTCTAAAAGGGCCACATTTATACCTTGCAACATAACTATAGATACCTACAAAGATGTTAAGTTGTTATTAACTTTAATTGGATAATAAACGGTTTAAACCTCAAGAAAACTCATAAGATTAAATATATTTAGTATGGTCCTCAAACCATTTTGTAGTGAATTGGAGAAAATGCATCATGATTGGATCTTCCTTCTTAGCTTGGTATACATGACGTTGTGAACATGTGCCAACTCAAGCTTTATGAGACATCACATTTAGAGGATGGATTTTATCTCATCATAAGGGTACCTTTCCAAAATTTCAACCTTGTTTAGATGAAAATACGTTTTTTGATATCCACACATGCACCACAAGAAATAATCCACTATCACTTTTTGATTTTCTCAGAAAGGTTCATTGTCAATTGAAGATAAGCAAAAATGTCAATAAACATTTAAGTGGCATTTCCCACATATATAATGTAAATTAGAGACACTTTCCTATAATGATATGAAAATTTGTCATGATTGAAAATGATATGAAGAGTTGGCATGATTGAAAATGATATGAAGAGTTGGCATGATTGAAAATGATATGAAGAGTTGGCATGACTGCCATACATGACTGAAAATTATATGAAGAGTTGTCACGACTTCTTTATTCTTTGCTAACATACTAACATTCTCCTTGTCCATGCACTCAAATAATTCATAGCTATAAGTTGGAGAGAAACAATCCTAGATGCTTGTTGTAGGCTTGGAAGGAGAATTCCATTTCATGCTAGAGGTATTTGTTGACAAAAGGGGCTATAGACTAGTTCATTGGATGTTTTCATGATTGAGCCCTAGGATAGTCCTTCAATGGTATAATAAACCTTCACCAATACTTCATTGAATACATTCTATATCCTRGCTAGGAGGGTCTCTAACACCTGGGTGACAAMTGACAAGHARGRGGTCTTRAACACATCCATGTGTTGTGTCRAGGATAGTTTTAAATWATTTYACAACAAGAAACAYADAGTATGGAAKAGATAYAMAWTCCCAAWTTTACCACAATAGTAACCCAAGCCAAAGCACAAGCAACCAAGAATTCTCCAATTCAAATGCAATATCGATATGGGTTCCTACCTTAAACACATATACGAACAAGATATAGACCAAATGTGCCTCAAAATCTCGACTCCAACAACCCATAGAATCCAAGCAAGCTCAGTGAGGAGTAACAAGACCATACTCGATGCTTATTATTAATTGTGGCCTGCTTTTGTGTGGAGTCATTGCTTTTTGTTGAACCATGTTGATATGTCACTTGGTCTCTCTACATCACAAATACGAGTTGATGAATCTGCCATTTAAGAAGAATGCATATTTTTTTTTTTCCTTTTGTTATCCTTGTATCCTACACAATTATCATTAATAGAATTCAAAGGGGCATTCTTCTTAACATCTCGCTCATTCGATGGACTACAGGTACAACCAAATAGGTATTTGTCAGATGTGTCTTTGTCGAGCGAGGAAAGTTTAGGTAGATGGAGAGCAACTAGAAGTGAGAAGATCAGAAGAAAATTCCATAGATGCATGGAATTTTTTCTTGTTGAAGGGGGGTCCTACTCTTATCATGCTGAGAGCATAGATGACATAGAGGTTCCCTTGAGGTACAAAAATTTAGTGGAATGATGGGTACCCAAGGACCTTCCTCAAGTAAACACTAATTTTTTTCTGGACGAGAGGATATATCACATTGCTCCATCATCGTTACATGGCTTGGGGATATTTTCCATGGATGGAATAAAGGTTTTTTAAGGTGGATAACTAAATTGATGGAGTATGTCGGGCCTTCTTACAATTATAGAGATTGGATGAAGCTAGTCCAATATACGCAAGGTATGAGAATATACGGAGTGCCTGCAAATTATATACAGCTAAGAGACAATGATAGAAACAAAGGAGGGTCTATGTATATTGAGGGAAGGCCAAAGGAATCGAGAAATATTGCAGGGTTTATAAATAGTACATGACCCGGGACAACAAATAAGCAACCCAATTTCATATTTGAGGGGCGTGAACGAAACCATGTATTTGTATGTGCAATAAAATCAATAATTGCAGGGGAGGAGTTGTTGATTGATTACAACATGAATCAAATAAATACAGACATTGCTATTATGGGGGTGGTAATTTGAAATATATTATGTTTACTTATCATGATGTGATGTGGTGCAGTTTGTAAATTTGTATTCCCATTGATTGTAAATTTATCGTTGTTCATGATGTTTATTTGTTATGGATTTCTAACACCTAAATCTTATGCACATCATACTCTTAGTGTTTGCATGAGTCATTTCATTTGTTATACATTTCTAATGCCTAATTCTTGGTAGGATGATCATGGGAAAGCACCATCTGACCCCTCAAAACAGGTAAATTACAGGCAATGCACTTCACTATAATGCACATCATACTCTGTGAGTTTGCATGATTCATTTCATTTGTTATGGATTTATAACACCTAATTCTTGGCAGGATGATCATGGAAAATCTCCAGCCCCTTCAGAACAGGCATATGATTAACATTTCTGAATTACATTTAATGTGAAATTTATTATTTGCTTATATAATTGAAAATAACCTTTATTTCTTGAAATATGTAGTCCACGGGCCATGGTTGTGATGATTGGGTTGACAAAGACTTGTTGGATGACCCCACCATAATGGTAACAATCAACAAAATCATTAGAAAAATGAACAGATAAATCCTTTGCTTGATTGTAAGTAAAGATCAAATCAAGAAATTAAATAAAGGATAGAGCAGTTGAAGGAAGACCTTCAAAAATATAAGGTAATAACCATATCTTAAAGTGATTTTTTTTTTGGTCGTAAGTTCAATTATGAATGTTTCATGTTTATAACTTTTACATTTTATAATCAAAAAACCTTTTTCTTTCTTATATAGGATATTTTGGCTCCGATTGAGTTGGCTCCTGCAGCAGATGTTGGTAGTAGTCACGTTGCAGAGAATACACAACAACGTCCAACTAGCATGAGCCAACATATAATGTCTAGGATATTCAGCACTCCACCTACGATTGATCCCAGTCATACTCAGACTGGGTCCACACATATAGCTGGGGACCGTGAGCATGACATACCCCTTCAGCTGGAGGTGGCAGAGCCACACGTAGGAGATGGTGGAAGTGGCAGTGATGACACTGTCAGTTAATTTCCTGGATCGTCACGCGTTGCCAAAACGGGAACAATTTCATGCATTGTTTTGGTGAATGAGAAAGGAGTTCCAATAAAGACATTAAAAATTCCAGGTGTTTTTAATTGTTTTAACCATTTGTTGTTGTATATATGAAGCATATATCATCTTGTATATTATTATTTTGTAATTAATGATAATTTATTTTTGCATGTAGGAAACAACTTGTTTTATAAACACTTGCATGACCATTCGTTGGAAATTTTTGGTCCCACATTACGCACGAGATGAAATTCTCAGAGTATTCACCTCAAAAAAGAAATGTTGGACTACCTTGAATGTATGTTTGGGGTAGATACCTTCAACAAAAGCGAGGTCTCCAAAGAGGTGGGACTATATTTAAAATATATACATGACATGTATAAGGTTAACTTGAAAAAGAACCATAGGTATGAGCACCCACCCGTTATTCCTGAGAGGGAATGGAAGGCATTCATTGAGGATGCAAAGGAGGATTGAGAAAAGAAGGAAGGAATCCACCTAGTCCAGGAAGGTAAATTACAATTTGAATTAAATACTTTTAGCTTTCTTTATTTTTAAATACAATTGCGGTATATAACATACTTGAAATTTTTCATAGGCTCCCTGACACTTCGAAAGCCACCAAGGCAAGGGTTGAGAAACATGGCCAGCACAGACTAGGCCAAGGCAGCCATTTGAAGTTATAGGCACGAATTGTAAGTAATCAAACATCTTAACAATATTATTAGTTATATCGTCTTCCAAGTTTCTGGTAATTCATGGGGCAACAAATAACAAAAATCAATACTCTTATGCAATGTAGGGGGACGATTTTGGTACCAAAGCCACTACGGAAGACCTCCGGCTTGGTTACAAGTATGGATACCAAGCTATTATTGATCAGATGCTTTGTTTTAATATTTTCGACCTCATCAACACTCCCAGTATGATTAATAGTAGTTGGTTGCTTGGATCCAACATTTGATGTAATTGGAGACTTGGTCCCTTTCTGGTTCTTCTTTTTCTTCTTCTTATCAACTTGGATACTCGCTTTAGATCTTTCACTAGGAGAAGAAGGAGAAAGAGAAGGAGACATGACAGATGAAGAAGGAGAAAGTTTAGGATGAGGTTGATGTGTGGGTGGTGTGCTTACAGCTGAATTACTTGCTGCATTCAAGATTACTAGAGTGGAAAACAACCATACCGGTAACCCAATTGTGAGACTTCGAAGGCTCAAAGTAGCGCTGTAAGGAGGACAAATGATTCCATAAGAATGAAAAACAAAAGGTTCTCCCAAAGAAGGGGCTACTCCATTAGTAGTTCCAGGAACTGACACCATTAAAAAAATACCCAACCTAGAGTCTGCTAGGGAAAATAAACAACACACGCTAAAAATATAGGAAGCAAGCAAACAAACAAAACCTTCTCACAATGAACGCACTAGTTGGTGATGAAATCCAACATTGTGAGAACAATATAAGAAGGGGTTGAGATAGAGTAGGTGTTAATCCCTAATATTGGCTCATTACCCCTTAATTGGGGTAGATTACATTAGTAATTTTATTTATTACCCCTTAATTGGGGCATATTAGATTAGTAATGTTATTTTATTTATGTCGGATTTAGGCCATTAGTTGTAATTATACCTCCTAGTCTCCTATATATACCAAGGAGA
>JZKD02S1678799.1:464039-474798 GCA_000966675.3 Picea glauca | reverse complement strand
TACCATGTTACTAGGAAAACCTTGGATTGATAGAGATCAAGCCAAACGAAAGGAAGAAGAAGAAGTTTTGGAACAAAAGAAAAAAGAGTTAAAATATTTCATGACTAGAAGGATCACAGACTTGATAGAAGAACAAAAGAACATATCGAAGCTATTCCACACCAGAGAACCTGATGTCGAAGTTGCAAGAATCCTAGAAGACCCATGGAAGACTGAAGTACTTATCCCAGATAGAGAAGAAGTATCAACCTTGAATCCTAAGAAAGAATTTCAACAACGCGAGGTGACTATGTCAAACGAAGATAAGAATCAGAATGGAAAAAGGCATATTGAGACGAAGATCACTAGAAAGAAGGCTAGGAAGTTAAGTAATAAGAGGGCTAAGTTACAGAAACTTCCAGAGGGAACTTCCCAGGAGGGAAATTTGCAAGTTTGGAACTGGACTGTATGGAAGCGCAAGATCAAGGATATGAGTTCCACTTCAGCTGGCTTCTAATCCTGATCGCTTTCATCTCATGGGAGATGCCGGAAGGTGCGACCTTCCCGGACATCGAGCCCTTAGAACCTCTGGCTGCAAAGTTCAGTACATTGTGGTATTCCAGTGACATGAACAAGCAATGGTAGTCAAATTCCATATTCCACACATATTACAACTGGTTGAGGACAACCATCCAGTCCGAGCCTCACATCATGCCAAATACTCTCCACAGGTTTTGGCCTTTAATGAAATTTAGCACAGACAACCATTTCATTTATATTACAGCGTGCGCTGATGAGCACAAGAAACAACTTTAATATTACTACAAGTTGACAGAGGAGGACTTGGAGGAGATCACCAAAGACTGGTCGACAGACCTCCTCATTCCAACAGACCCTGTGGAGATATCCAATATTGACAGTCCAGAAGTAGTGTATGATACACCTGGACCCAGCAAGACAAAGAAAAAGGAAGAAGCCCCAGATATAAGTAGTACCTCAACGAAGACTGCTTCCATCTCACCTGAGCAAGAAGTTGATGGTGGAGAGATAGATGGCGCAGAAGTTGAATCGAAGAAAGGCAAGGTTACACCACATAGAGATGAGGAGGACCCCTCGAAGAAAAGGAAGGTATCCCCCATACAACCTTCCTCCTGGAAGAAATCAAAAGCTTCTATGACCAAAATGCAGACTATCCTCGCCTTAGATGAATTCGACTTCATTATAGCGGCCCTGAATGATGCTTCATTGGAGATAGCATAAAAACAAGAGGCTAAGAAGGAAGCGATGTACAATAGAATCAAGATTGATCTACAAGGAGTACAACAAGAACTACAGTCCAGCCGAGAAATCTCCACTGCACCTCTGCCATTGGAAACACCATAACTGGGAGATGAGTCAGCTCAACTCCACTGAATTATTGATAAAGTCAAAGCTCGCCTTCGACAAGCACAGGAGGAAACAATGCAAGCCACCTAGGCTTTAGCACAAGTACAGGGAGACATTTTAGAGCAGCGTAGTACTGCAAAATGGGAGAATATTTTTCTCCAGGCAAAGTTTGACGAAGAAAAATTCCAGCTGCAGAAAGAAAATGAACAATTGCTCACGAAGCAACTCGAAGTAAAATAAATGGTCAACAGAGCACTTTGCTCTGTGACAGTTGTAGAAGTAAAGGTTGAAGAGAGAGTTCCACAACAGGTGGCACAACTTGAAGAAGTGATTCAACAACTAAAACAACACATAATATATTTGGAGCTACGCACAGTGCTCGAGACCCCACAAGACGTAAGAGACCTAAGAGAAGAAACTTCCCACAACGCAGTCAACAAATTCAAAGCTCTTGCCTTGGAATGCAAGCAACTGAGTAACCACAATGCCCAAACATATGAGAAGCTTGTTGAGAATATGGAATTGCAGGCATTGGAGTCTCATCTTTAGGAAGCGAAGCAACACGTAGACACACTACAGGTGCAGTTGAAGGCCCTGTTAGCTGTAGACAGAATGAAGAGATCTCAAGAGAAATGTACAACCCAACAACAGATCCATACGATCCAGAGCAAAGTTATGGAAGTAACTCAATGGCTCCAACCTGTGCAAGATAAGGCATGTCAATTGTTCATAGAGTTTGAAAGCCGAGGAGTAGAAATAGAACAGGTTGTCACTACATCAGAACAATGCCTAGAAGGGCCAGTGAATGACGCAGTGATCCAAGATTTCATCGAGCAAGAGGCCATAGAAAATCAACAAGTCGAAGCAGCTCGAGCCAAACTCGAGGCATTCGAGGTAGAACTGATCAGACTAGAGTGACCTGGGACAAGTCACAGGTGAGTGTTGGGGGCTTGTTGGCCCTTGACCAAGTTTTGGGAGATTCTTGGTCATGTTGACCTATTTTGGGACCTCGACAGCTTGTCGAAGGAGGAGTGGAAGATGAAGCGGAGATCACGGGATCTTGGCCCGTTTTTGGGTTTTTGGGATTATGTAATGGGAGCGGGATGTCGGACCATGAGTTTACCCATGTTTAGGCCTATTTTATAATATATAAATGGATGCCTAGGCTATATATAAGAGAGAGGAAATGCATCTATGTGATGTTAGTATGTGAGTAGGCTAAGTGCCAAGAGTTGGATCTGTGTGATCAATAATTGTAAGGCTTTGTTCTTACTGTGTGCTAAGAACTTGCAGAGCTAAGTGCAAGTGATTGTAAGATGGCTTAGTGCTGGAACGCAAGGAAGAAGGATCTAGCGAGCTGCGCAGATCTTCTGTCCTGTGTGGAGTAAGGATTTCGAGGCTCCGTGCTTGTAACCGATTGACTGAAGACAATAAAGAAGAAGAGTTGGTGGATGTAACCCCAGGGTGGGGGTGAACCATGTAAACACTGTGTTATGCTGCTTTGTGCTTTGTCTTGATGTTTTCACATGTTATTTGCTAAGTGCTTTGATATAGATAGATATATCTGGTTATGCTTTGTGCTATGAATGTTAGATATGACTTCTATGAATGTTCTTAGTACTTGCCTCTTCTAGATTTGATCCATTTGTTTGTGCTAAGTGCTTAAATACATTAGATCAGTGTGAATGCTACGAAGCTTTGTTTTGTTAGCGAAGTGGATATTGATTACATATTGAGGATCTGATGGTGCTAAGTGATCTATTAAGTATCATAATCATAGATCTTTTTCCCAGCTAAGGTTGCAGACACTTGAGTCCTGCAACCACCCCTGCCTCTACCTCAGGTGAGACTTCATCTCCTTCACAGGTGTTGCCGAAAGGGCCGATAGATAGGGTTTTTTTGGTGCGTTGAACCCTAGGTATGCCCCTGTGCCAACAGAACCCTTGAATACCTAACCCTTGGGGACAGAAACAAAAACATTAAACCAGACAAGATATATTGCTACGCAACTATTTTCAGGTTTCCAAATCACTATACATTTCTTCCTGGTTAAGCATTTGGGCATTTCATCACTGTAGTATTATTCATACTAGAGTATAACTCCACAGGTGTTAAAAAAAAAAAGAAGTCTGGAAAATTTTGCACCATTATTTGAGATCTATTCCATTGGATTTATCTCTTCGACCTTATCACATTCATACATATCATTTTTCAGCAAACGTTTTGACCCCACCCACCCCATTTCGGTTCCCTCGTCATCATGGCCCATACCCGTAGCCAAGACTTGGAAGCTCGCTTCAATACCTTGCAATCTAATTTCACAGAGACCCAACAAGAAGTGAAACAACTCAGTGCCAATATTGCCACCATCAATACCACCATGCAGTCCTCTATCGCCGCCTCAATCAAGGAACTCAAACAAAACATGACTACCCATCTTGAATCTGTCATCTCAAGGATCTGCACCAAGCTACATATCCCTGCAGATAACCCTTTATCTAACCCACCTCCTCATACCAAAGCTGAAACTTCCTCTCATTCCCATATTTTTCAGCCCCATCACTTTCAATGCAACCTACAACTTCCGCGAGTGGATATGACCAGATTTGATGGCTTGGATCCCACTGGTTGGGTAACCCAAATGGAACATTATTTCTCTTTATACGACATTACAGATGACTTGTACAAACTCCAGTATGGTGTTCTCCATCTAGATCAAGAACGTTGGCAATGGTGGCAATGGAGAAAAACTTCTCGTCCAGGGCATATTGCTTGGACACACTTTGTGGCAGAGCTTTATGAATGCTTTGACATTGACACCAACCATTTAGGCCATTTGACAAATTTGAAACAATCAGGAACAGTGGAAGACTTTATAGTTGCTTTTGAGCGGTTGGATTTTCGGATAGAGGGTATGTTTGATGCCTTTTTTTGAGAATGTTTTATCAGTGGCCTCAAGGATGAGATTCATGCCCATGTCCTCATTGCTCGGCCTTAGAGTTGGGTGGAGGCTACTAAAAGAGCTAAAGAAGCACAACAGGTTGTATATTCTCAAAAATGGAAACCCACCTTTATTCCTCGCACTAAACTAGTAAATCCCAATACTCCCTCTGCTCCACTAAAGATCCAAAAATTAACCAGGGATGAAATGGCTGAACGCCAACTCAAAGGCCTTTGTTATAATTGTGATAACAAATATTTTCTGGGCCACATGTGTACGAAACAAAAGCTTTTTATGGCCATTTCAGAGGATATTTTGGAAGAGGATGTTGAAACTCCCCTTGTGTCTGAGTCACTTGAAACCACTGACATAACCACCCACTTAGACCCTCCTGAAGTAGAACTGGTCATCCCTAAATTCTCTCACTGGCTTCTCTGCTCCCCAAAACCTCAAGTTAATCGGTTACATCAAGCATAGGAAGGTCATCATTCTTGTAGATAGTTGAACCAACCATAATTTTATTCATCATCGCATTTCCCAAGAAACTCATTGCTATATCCATGTAGTCAATAATTTCCAAATCATGATTGCCAATGGCGGCTCCATGAAATGTGGAGGGCGTTGTGAAAATGTGTGTCTCCAAATTGGTGACTACCACCTGAAATATCATATGTTTGCTATCGACATGGGCGGTTGTGACATTGTGTTAGGTGTAGATTGGCTAAGTGCTTTGGTTCCCATTCTCATGGATTTGAAGGAATTAACCATGCAATTTTACCAGGAGGGCGAAAAATATAAGTTCCAAGGCATCACCGTTGGTTCACCTGAGATCATTAGTTCCCATCACATGGAAAAAATGCTCAAAAAAGGTCATTCTGGCATTATTGCCCAACTCCATGCCATACAGGAAACTAAGACACCCTCTGTGCCGAAAGACCTCCAATCCATCCTCTCTAAACATCAGTTAGTCTTTTCCACTCCCCAGGGACTCCCGCCTTCCCATGGTGTTCATGATCATTCCATTCCCCTTATCCCAGGAAGCCTTCCTCCAAATATTTGTCCCTATCGTCACCCATTTACCAACAAACAACCGTCTGAACAAAATTTGGGTAAATCAATATATGAAAATGAAATGTTGGTTATTCTACATGTCATTGATTTGTGGTGCCCTTATCTATTGGGCAATGCTTCCAAATTAAGACAGGTCATCAAAGCCTCAAGTATTTTCTGGAACAACGCATTTCCTCCCCAGAGCAACAACAATGTGTGACTAAGCTCTTTGGATATGATTATGAGATCATTTACAAGAAATGCAAAGACAATGTGGTTGCGGATGCACTTTCCTGAAAATATGAAGATGAAGGCTCCCTTTTTTCTTTCTCCTTCAATATACCATATTGGCTCCAAGTCATTCGCAGGGAATGGCTACATGATCCCAAAATTTCACATATGATACAACAATTGCAGTTCAATTCTCAAGTTTCCTCAGGGTACTCTTGGCTCCATGATGAGCTTCGATACAAAGTTCATTTGTATTTAATTAAACAGTCAAAACTTAAATCCACGGTGCTTTCTAAGCTTCATGCTACACCCATAGATGGGTACTCCAGGTGTACCAAAACCTATGACAAGGTCAAACGTTCTTTTTTCTGGGATGGTATCAAACAAGAAATTTGTAATTTTGTGGCCGAATGTGATGTGTGTCAACGCAACAAGGGAGAAATAGTCAAATATCCTGGCACACTACAACCACTTCTAATTCCACCTGCTATTTGGAGGGATATCTCTACGGATTTTATTACATGCTTACCTAAATCAGGTAATAAATCAATCATCATGGTGGTAGTTGATCGTCTTTCCAAGTATGCTCATTTCTGTGCTCTTCAACACCCATTTACAACATCCATAGTGGCTCAAATTTTCATGGATCAGGTCTTCAAGATTCATGGCATGCCACAGTCTATTGTTTCTTATTGCAACCCAACTTTTACCAGCAATTTTTGGCAAGAACTATTTAAGCTACAAGGCACCCAATTACATCTCAACAAAACTTATCATCCCCATAAGGATAGCCAAACTAAAGTTGTCAACAAGTGTTTGGAAACATATTTGAGGTGTTTTGCATCAGAAAAGAAAAATTAGTGGGCTCAGTGGTTACCCCTAGCTGAATGGTGGTACAACACTTCATACCATACAACTACCCACATGACTCCTTTTGAGGTAGTATATGGACAAAAACCACCGTTAGTTCTCTCATATTTACAAGGTGTCTCCAAGGTCCAGGCGGTTGACGAAATTCTTATAGTTCTAGAGGCTATTCTCTGTACCCTCAAAGAGAATTTGGTCATAGCCCTGAATCACATGAAGCAACAAGCAAATCAAGGTCTCTTTGAACGTCATTTTGCATAAGGGGATCACGTGTTTCTTCGATGACAACCTTACAAGAAAACTTCCCTAAAGGTCGACCATTGTTAGAAGATGGTGCCCAAATTTTATGGTCCTTATACAGTTCTCAAGCATGTGGGATAGGTGGCCTATCAATTAGCTTTTCCCAGTCATTGTAAGCTACATCTTGTTTTTCATGTTTCATGCTTAAAGAAGGTGATTGGAACGAAGTGCCAAACTCAAACCAGCTTTCCCGAGTTGGACGATGAAGGCTCCATTTGGCTACAACCACAAGCCATTTTGGACCAGCATGAGCGTCGCTTGCATCAGCGAAACATCAAGGAAGTGTTAGTCCAGTGGAAAGATACAACTCCAACAGATGCCACTTAGGAACCAACTACCATTCTGCAACAATTTCCACATCTCAAGCTTTGAGGACAAAGTTGTTTTTAAGGGGGAGGACATGTTAGGGACCTAACCCCTCACATAGGTATAACAATGTATTTTGATGTAATAAAGGTCAATATTAATAAGGCCTTGCAATAAAGTAGAATAAGTTGAATGTAAGAAGACCTAATAGAAGCTTCCACTTCTAGAAGGATCTTCCTCTAGATGGTTCTATTGATAAACATATTTAGTAAAAATAGGAGTAGAGGGTATGAGAACCCTAGCTTGGATATTATTGTAATAGAGCTCTGATCGACTGGAAGTTTCCCCCTTGAAGAGGCCCATGAACATTGCTCTCAGAATAAAAGTGCTCTTTCTGGTGTTATTTTGATATCATTTTTGTGTTATTGTGGTGATTGTTCTGGTTATATTGTTGTTTATCTGCCATTTCTAGCATTTTATTTTTGTTTTTCATACTTTTTATATCTGATATATTACATTCACGGCCCGCAATCAACCCACGTCGTTGATCTCGTTGGGAATGGAAGATCAATGATTAGGATTAGACTAGAGTCGAGTGAGCATTTCCCAGATTGCAGAGGTTGGACCCCGCAATCACTGTGAATCGTCGATCTATGAATGAAGATCGAGGGTGGGGAATCATTGTGGAGCGCGAAGGTGAAATTAGCGGACGCGCTAGTTCGTGGCCTACTATTCACCAATGTCATTGATCTAGTCGGGCTAGAAGATCAATGACTTTGGTTAGACATAGTTGGGCGATTACTTTCCAGATTGCGGAGGTTGAGCACTCTGATAAAGAGCATGCACGTTGGGGCCCCACAATCACGGTGAACTATTGGATCTGAGAGCAAAAGGGATGATAGTATTCTGATCTAATATAAAGTGTACAATTTTTAACCTTTGCGTTCCCACGAGGATTGAATTTCCAAAGTCTCGAAGTCCCGAAGCGATTTTGGACCGTCTATCGCCAAGAGGGACAGGTGACTTAAGTCTGCGGACTCTGGGTAAAGACCCGAAGTAGGTCCTGGTTGTTGATTGCTTAGAGAAGTACATGTCAATAGATCGGAGTCTCCAGGTGAATGCGCTTCAGAAGAAACGAGGGCGTAGAAGCTTGAACTACCGAAGCTCGAAGTGTAGGAGTTCACCCTGACCATTGATAGTAGGAGATGCATGTCTAGAGATCTGACACTCCAGAGGTTTTCATTAGTGATTACTTGATAATTTCGAAGAATGAAGCCCCAAGTGATATGAAGCTATCGATTCATGGGAGACATGCGTCGATAGATCATTAACTCCGGGTAAAACCCTTTCGGGAGAAAGTAAGTGTGAAAAGGTAGAAACTCCCGAACGTTGAAGTCCTGAAGTGAATTGGAACCATTCATCGCCAAGAAGGGAACATGGTGAAAGATTGTTAACTCCGGGTGAAAGCACTCTGGGAGAACGTGAAGAGGAAGAGTTTGAAATCGCCGAAGCCCGAACAATCAAAACAGTCGGGAGCCGTTGATCTATGGGAGGAAACATGTCATTAGATCGCGGACTCCGGGTAAAATGTTTCGGGAGAAATAGAGCGTGAGGAAAACTAATATTTGAGACCTTCGAAATACGAAGTCCCGAAGTGGATGAGAGCCATTGATTTGAAGGTGAACACACGATGCCAGATCCAGAACTCTAAAGGAAAGCAGAGGGAGAAAATGCCTAAGTCCCGGAGGAGAATCGCGACAGTTGATCGAGAAGGGATTTGAGGGGCAATTGATCTGGTTGAAAGGGCCAAAGTCCCAAAGTGAAAGCAGTGCCGTTGATTGAGGAGGACGTGTGGAGGATGATCGGTTACTTTAGAGAAATCGCTTTGGAAGAAACGAAGGTTTGAGAATTGAGATTCCTGAAGCCCGAAGGGCGAAATCAATCACAACCATTGATTGAAAGGGACAAGTGTCAGTAGATATTCCACTTCAGAATATTGCCATGTGGAGAAAAGTGAGGATTGAGAATGGAAACTCCCGAAGGCTGACCTCACGGAGAAGATCGTGGCCGTAGATCGAAGGGAGACAGGTGGGTGCAGATCTGAAGGTTAGACTTCGGAAGATTTATGAGAAGGAAAAAGTTGAGAGTTGAAACCCCCTAATCCTGAAGTCGGAAATAAATCTGGACCGTCAGATCCATAGGAACATGTGGCCCACGGATCATGAGTTTCGAATAAATGTGTCTAGATTTTGAGTTAAGAATTGAGAAACCCGAAGTCGAAAGACCTGAAGGGATCATAGCCGTTGATATGTGGAATACACACGTTAGTGGACCGTCAGCTTCAAATAAAATCCATTGGGGAAAATGAGAGTTGATATTTGAGATTTCCGAAGCTCGAAATCCCAAAATGATCAGAGTCGTTGGTCTAAGAGGATATGTGGCAGGAGATCTGTCATTATGGTAGAAGGCAAGGTTTGAGAGTTGAGAACTTTGAAACCTGAATCGCGAAACAAATCACATCCATTGATTTGAAAGGGATAGATCTGAGTCGTCAATTTAGAAGCACTGTTAAGTTCGTACAATCAATGGTCCCATCACATTACGGGAACCGAAGGTGCGCGAACTTTAAAAATTTGAGGGCGGGCCACAATCTAGACCAGGGTTTTGGAGAAAGGACACGTGGAGGCTCAAGGAGAATTGCGAGGTGAAAAGTAGTTTGGTTTCAAACCACTCTGGTCACACCTGTAATCACGTGGTTACATAAGGCCATCGCCCAAGGTCATATCAGGGAAGGGGCTTATCAGAAAAGGAGCTAGCGTCCAGACTCAAAGATTTCACAAGCGTAAAAGGGGAAGGTCATGGGTACCATTAGACCTGCACCCGGAAGTCGAAAGGGTCTACGTTTAATTACAGAACGAGACCATCAAGGTCTCAGAGAGTTGTTTGGCTCTAGAATCAAAGATCCTTGACCAGGAGGTCAGACTGATTCCCCGACTTTCCAAATTAGAAAGCATGGATGGAGAATCTATCCTTTAAGAAAAGAGAAATTTTTTATGCCCCGTCGTGGGTGTGTTACAAATTGGTATCAGATCATGGTTACAACACTTGTCCTGCTTGGGCTGTATGAGTCGTGTAAGGAGATATTGTTATCTGCATTTACTCCTTGAGGAGAAGGACTGTAGATTGAACCTGTGATTTTGGGAATTCCTTTTGAATTTCAACAGAAGAATTTCTTTAGCCCTTTGTCAAAGTGATAACTACTCTTACTGAGTAGGGATATGCTAATTAACATTTATAATAAGACTTGAATGTGGATAGTTGAAGGTGGAAGGGTTTTGTCAAGAGTCGCTAAAGCCCAAAGGATGGATGACTTGGTGTTCATAACACTGCTTCTAAGCGTGGGAAGTTGGAACTTCATGCATTGATGATTGTGGATTATGTAATGGTTAATACCTTTATGGGCCTAAAGGAATCTGATAGGATCAGGTAGGATCCCTGGCAATTATATTTGTTGCTTTATATTAAAATCAGAGTATATAAATCCTCATGACTAGAGAAAAGTGAGATGGGTAAAATCCTATGGATGTTGAGGCAAGAAGGTTTTCTTGCTAGAAGTTGTCGCATAAAGAGGAAAGTGACCCTGGTTGGTTATTACCTTGAGAGAAGGCAACATCAATACAAGATATGACTGTGAGATTC
>JZKD02S1678799.1:397845-423479 GCA_000966675.3 Picea glauca | reverse complement strand
TAATCAATTTCTTCTTTTCAAATTTACAACCCCCCCTAAATGAATTAATTTCTTAAATCTCTTTATTTTACCCTACACACTTTATGAAGGCCCACATTAGCTTAAGTGGGTTTTTTTCTTTTGGTTTAATTTCATTATTAGCCCCTGTATTGTTAATGCTAGCTAGTAGGAAATGAAATTTCTAATGTTATTTGAATGGCCGAGCTATTGTGAGATGGAATATAATGGCATTGTTATTAGGAGATGGTTAAGTTTTGATTATTATGTTAGGGCAAAGTAGCAGTACCTTCACCAAAAGATAAATTATCAAGCTTATCACTGGGAATGAGGAAAGGCCTTATGTATGCGACTAAGGAAGGAATTACTTTATGAGTTCAATTAACGGAGGAATTGTTTTATGTATTTAATTAAGGAAGGAACTCCTTGGATTAGGCGGAGGTTGCAAATCATAGGGGTAATGAATATTTAATGTATAGTCTTGAATTATGTTTTTTTTTTTACATAGGGCTTAAATTCTGAACTGGCGACGCCTGGTTAGGGGTAATGTTTAAGGATTTATTCAGGTGTTGATGACTTAGGGTTATTTAGGCTAACTCCTTCATCCCACATTATTGCGATGTTCCCTTCAGGATGCACCAAGTGCTCCAAGGGTGCCACTCGCCTCTTGAATTTCTTTTGTGCGACCTGCCCTTCAGGATGCACCACATGCTCCAAGGGTGCCACTCGCCAACTAGGTTTCTTTTTTGCGACGTGCCCTTCAGGATGCACCACGTGCTCCAAGGGTGCCACTTGCCAACTAGACTGATTGGTAGACATCTATAACCCCTGGAGTCAACACTCCGCCAGGTGAACTTGTGGGAGACTAAGGGTTCTAAGGAATAAGTCCCCCGCATTATTGCGCGCCCCTTAGAATCATCGTGAGCGACTGCCGCAGTCTGCCCTCACGGTATCGTGGATTCTCTCGAACTAGGTATTCGTTAACCTACAGTTCGAGCCATGGCGAGAGTGCTAGTAGGCAGTGGCAGGGCTGCTGTCCACCCCTCTCCCTCAACCTCTCTGCAAATCGTGTGTGGCCCTTTACTCCATATGTGAGTCTGGTCGGCAAGCTATCGTCAGCCTGCATCATCAACAATCATGTCAGAAATGTCAACCTCAAATCATCAAATCAATGAAACATCACAGTAAATATATCAACCCAAATAGCACACTCCCTGACTCAATCCGGAGTCCAAGGGGGTTCCACCGATGCCTCTGCATCATCAAGGTCCAAAAACCCTGCACACTCAATAAAACTGAGTCAATAGCACCTGTCTACATCAAATAGTAACACATCATGTCATCTGTCAATCACATCATAATCAAGTATAAAAGGTCTAACATCAAAAGGGTCCAGATCACTTGCGGGCAAGTGTCCTCAAATAATAAGTTTCTCAGTGCGCCAGAGAGGGATGTTACAGGCACTAAGTCATGAAAATAATACATCAAGGGATGTGCGCAGGTGTGTCTATATATACATGTTACACATGTACACATGATATTTTTATTTGAATGTGTTCAAATTTATATTCAATCTTCAATCATTTTCGTGAGAGATTTCAAGTTAACAAGTTCTTTTTTTGTGTAGGATTTTTTGGTATGTTGGAATCCAAGATGTAAATATATCAATCCCATTTGACGCTAATACAATATATGGGACATGAAAAATACATTCACTTAAAACAAAACGTTATCAAAATGTGTTTGCATTTGATAGAAGAAATGAGTCTTGTTTTTATTCAGTTTGCATAGAGGACACACAATCCATAGATATTTGCGAAAACGAAAATGCAGAATATGTTAAAGCTTGGAGACATACCAAACTTAATATAAAAGGGAAAATTCCACTTGCAAGCTCAGAGGATATGGAATCAAATGAAACTATAGTGTCAGTTGATGGCGATAGAGTTTCTGATCTTGTTAGAGAAGGTAATTTTTATGTTTGATTTTTTTCAAATAACTTGTAGATGTACTTGTGTGATAATCTAACACGAACTATTTGTTGTCTGAAATATATCCAATTATTGGCAGGAGATGTCTTTGACATGGTTGCACCTACAGATAACACTGAAAACGTGAAATATTATTTGATGTGATGCACAGAACAAAAGATGAGGTTATTAGAAGATTTTGATGATAACGGTTTTATATATGAAAGATGATTCATTGTATTGAAAGGATATTTTTTTCAAGAAACCCATCAAACTGATACTCTGTTCACTTTCAAGACTGCCAGTCAGATGTCACAAGTTGTCAATATAGTCATTTGGTATGTGCAGTGTGCATCAAGTTAACAGAAGTTCAATAAAAAAAAAAAAAGGTTAAAAGATGGAAAATGTCCAAAGTTGATTATGAACGAATAATTGAAGATGGAATACCATTATGATTTTTTTAAACAAGTGACATGTACATTCTAGAATTTTTTATTTTGCATTGAAAGTACATATATTTATGGATATCTAGGATTCTAGAATCATTTCTAGTTTAGTTTACTTTCATGGTCCATTCAATTAAGAAAAGTTGTATTTTTGATGAATTATAAAGTTTACCAAACCTTATTTACAATTTCAAGGAAGAACCTATAGATTGTATCTAGGGAACCTAAATTGACCTATACTTTGGATGATTATACTTTAATCCTACAAACTATCCAAATCGTATACACAAATCCTTTAATGCATGTAACCAATTTACTACATATAGGATAAATGCATTCATTATTTGCAATTTGATTGTTCAATGTTTTTTCATATGAAGAGGATAACGCCATATCAAAACTAAGACCCATTTCCATGTCATTATAAGGGACTATTGATGGCTTAGAAAAACTTTAAATTTTGATAAATTTTAATATCAATATAAATTTTAATGAAGATTGTTTAGTTATATTAAATTTGATGACTTTTTTTGACTATTTTCATTGTTGGACCTATATTAAATTTGATGACTTGTTTTGACTATTTTGATTGTTGGATTTGTCATTTCATTATAAAATTTCATAAGAAACAATAAATTTTGATGACTTGTTTTGATTATTTTCAACCATATTTCCAAATCAAACAAATTTAAAGTATAAGTGAGAAGCTATAATTTTTATTTCACATTTTCTTGAATATTTCATTGTGAAATTTCATAAGAAACTATAAAATTTGACGAACTATAAAATTTAATTTTTATTTCACATTTTATTGAATATTTCATTGTGAAATTTCATAAGAAACTATAAAATTTGATGACTTTTTTTGAAATCAAGAAAATAGTATATAGAAATTATTTCATCCAATATTTTATATAAATAAACATAGTGCAAGTAAAATCAAGACAAGACAAAATATTACACATGATTGATCTCAAGATCTCTTTTATCTCTTCTTGTGCTTTTCTTAGCTATTCTTATCATCTTTGTAGTTTTCTCATAGTTGTTCGTATGAGAAATAAGGTGAATTCAAAGACCATTAAAACCTTTCATTGAGATGTTGATGTAAATTGAGATTTTGATGTAAATGTGAGACCATGTCTCTCATACTTTGTAATATTTATAGTGGTTTTCTTCATTCTTCCATTTGTTCAAGTGATTCTTTCTTACTATGTCTTCTAACCCATTGTTACACTAATTTTCTTAGTTCTTTTTTATTTTATTTTTTTCACGCGAAAAAAGCAGTTTCACTATTATTCTATTAAAATCGAATGAAACTTTCCGTTACATATGGATCTAGAAAGTGGTGATAAAAAAAGATCTGTAGTCTTTCCTTCTTTCCACATTTTTACATTATAGTAAAGATATAAAACAGTTCCATCAAGAAAATGTAAAAATTTTCTGTACATATAACAGTTCCATCAACAATTCCTTCATAAAAGAGCCAACCAAAATTTCCTTTGAGTGCCTTTTTGGAGAGGTTGTCTGCTACTTTGTTGAACTGTCTATGTACATGCATAAATTTGATAGATTCAAATCTATTCTTTAAGCTTATGATCTTGTCTTTCCAGTTGTTGAAATATATTAGGTTCAGGTTGGATTTGGAATTTATCCAGTCGATAGTGACCTTGGAATCTCCCACAACCATCATTTTTTTATGGAAAAGTAGGAAGAGAGTAATAATAGTCCCCATAGGCCCAAGAGTTCAACTTTCATATTATTTCCATTGCCGTCAACAAAATGAGTTTTGACTATATGATCTATAGATATTTTTAGATATATTCCAATCCCACATATATTATCATCAGCTGCTCCATCAAAAAAACCAATTGGATTATCATCAAAATAGATTGGATTTAAGATAAAAGCCAGTTTATCTTCTTCCTCTTTGGCTAAATATTCTTTGAAAGATAAGATCATTTTGGTGACTATCATATGATCCATTCTATTCCAGTTCTAAAACGGGATTTTGTTTCTAAATTTCCAAATGCCCCAAATGACCAAGAAAGGGATATGTCTTTGTAATATACCAGATATAAAAAGTATGCAGAATAGAAATAAAATGCTAGAAATGGCAGAATAACATTAATATATCCAACATAATCTCCACAATAAGACAAAAATGATATAAGAACAACAACAAAAATAACACTTTGAATCAGAAAGCAATGTTCACAGGCCTCTTCGAGGGGGAAGCCTCCAGTCGAGCAACGCTTTGTTACAATAATATCCAAGCTAGGGTTTTCATACCCTCGACCCTTATTTATACTAAATATGTCTATCAAGAGAAGCATCTAGAGGAAGATCCTTCTAGAAGCGGAAGCTTGTATTAGGTCTTCTTACATCTGCCTTATTCTATTTTATTGAAATGCCTTATTAATATTGAACTTTATTACATCCGAATATATTTCTCTACCTATGTGCGGGTTAGGACCCTAACATGTCCTCCCTCTTAAAAACAACCTTGTCCTTAAGGCTTGAGATGTGGAAACTACTACAGAATGGTAGTTGGTTCCCAAGTGGCATCTGCTGGAGTTGTATCTTTCCACTGGATGAGCACTTCCTTGATGGTTCTCTGATGTAGGCGACTCTCACGCTGGTCCAAAACTGCTTCTGGCTGTAGCCAAATGTATCCTTCTTCAGCTAACTCGGGAAGGTTGGTTTGAATTTGGCACTGAGTTCCAATAACCTTGTTTAAGCATGAAACATGAAAAACATGATGTAGCTTTGAATGACTGGGTAGAGCTAACTATTAGGCGACTTGTCCCACATGCTTGAGAACTATATAAGGACCATAAAATTTGGGCGCTAGATTTTGACAATGCTTGGCCTTGAGGGAAGTTTGCTTGTATGGTTGCAGTCGTAGAAACACCTGATCCCCTTCTGCAAATTGACATTCAGAGCGACCTTGATCTGCTTGTTGCTTCATGTGATTCTATGCCATGACCAAGTTCTCTTTGAGGATATAGAGAATATCCTCTCGAACTGTAAGTGTTTGGTCAACCGCCCAGACCTTCGAGGTACCCGGTAAGTATGAGAGAATTGAAGGTGGTTTATGTCCATATACTTCTTCAAAAGGAGTCATGCATGTAGTTGTATGGTAGGAAGTGTTGTACCACCATTCATCTAGGGGTAACCATTGAAGCCACTGATTTTTCTTTTCAGAGGAAAAACACCTCAGATATGTTTCCAAACACTTGTTGACAAATTCCATTTGACCATCAGTCTGGGGATGATAAGTTGTGCTGAGATGCAATTGGGTTCCCTGAAACTTGAACAATTCTTGCCAAAAAATGATTGTGAAATTTGGGTCATGATCAGAAATAATAGAGTGCGGCATGCCATGAAGCTTGAAGACTTGGTCCATGAAACTTTGAGCCACCATGGATGCAGTAAATGGATGTTGAAGAGTTCATAAATGAGCTTACTTGGAAAGGCGATCGACAACCACCATTATGATTGATTTATTTCCCGATTTGGGTAAGCGGGTAATAAAGTCCATATAGATATCCTTCCAAATAGCAGGTGGGATCGGAAGCGGTTTTAGTGTGCCCTGAGATTTGACTATTTCTCCCTTGTTGCGTTGACACACCTCACATTCAATGAAAAAATTATGGATGTCCTGTTTCATACCATCCTAGAAAAAAGAACATTTGACCCTGTCATAGGTTTTGGTGAACCTGGAGTGCCCCGTTGTGGGTGTAGCATGAAGCTCAGAAAGTACCGTGGATTTAATCTTTGATTGTTTACTTAAATACAAACGACCTTTGTATCGAAGCTCATTCTGGAGCCAAGAGTATCCTGGGGGAGCTGGAGCATTGGTCTGCAATTACTAGATCAGATGCGAACTTTTGGGATCTTGTAGCCATTCCTGGTGAACAACTTGGAGCTAATCTGGTACAATGAAGGAAAGAGAAAAAAGGGATCCTTCGTCTTCATATTTTTGGGACAGTGCATCCGCCACCACATTGTCTTTTCCTTTCTTGTAAATGATCTCATAATCATATCCAAAGAGATTAGTCACCCATTTTTGTTGCTCCGGGGAGGAAATGCGTTGTTCTAGAAAGTACTCGAGGCTTTGATGGTTTGTCTTAATTTTGAAATGTTGCCTCAAGAGATAAGGGCACCACAGATCAACAACATGAAAAATAGCCAACAGGTTTTCCCAGATTCCTTTCAGATAGTTGCTTGCTGGTGAAGGCCAAAGGTCAACCCTCTTGCATAAGGACAACACTGATTCCTTTCCCTGAGGCATCACATTCCAACACAAAGGTCTTCGTGAAATCAGGAAGGGCCAGAATCGAAGTGGTGCACATGGCCATATTCAAGGTTTGGAAAGCTTGAGTAGTGGCTAGAATCCAAGTGAAAGATTTCATTTTTAGGAGAGCAGTGAGAGGTGCTGCAATCTTTCCATAATTCTTAACAAACTTGCGATAATACCCCGTTAATCCCAAAAATCCACGCAAGCTTTTGAGAGTCTTTGGGTGCGGCAAGTCTTGCATAGCTTCAATCTTTTTCGGATCGAACCTGACGCCATCCTTGCCAACCAGATGACCCAAGTATTCTACTTCTGAGGCACCAAAGGCACATTTAGACTATTTCAGGAAAAGTTGGTGCTGAGAGAGTAGATGGAGAACTCGATCCACATGGGTAAGATGGCATGTCCAGGTTTTGCTATAGATGAGGATATCATAAAAAAAAAACTAATACAAAATGACGGAGAAAATGATGGAAGACATGATTCATGAGGCTTTGGAAGGTGGAGGGGGCGTTACAAAAGCCAAAGGGCATGACCAAAAACTCATAGTGGCCCTCATGAGTTCGAAAGGACGTCTTGGGAATGTCAGCCTCTTTCATACGTATCTGGTGATAGCCTGAGCAAAGATCAAGTTTATTAAAGAATTGGGCGCCACTCAATTCATCCAGGAAGTCATCAATGATGGGAATGGGAAATTTGTCTTTAATGGTCAGTTTGTTGAGGGCTCATACTAGGACGAATAACACCTGCATTAAGGAGTTCCTGGACCATTTTCTCAATTTCATTTTTTTGTGAAAATGGGTGGCGATACGAACAGATATTGGGAGGAAGGCTTCCTGGTACAAGGGGAATGGAATGATCATGAACACCGCGGGAAGGAGGGAGTCCTTAGGGAGTGGAAAATACTATTTGATGTTTAGAAAGGAGGGCTTGGAGGTCTTGTAGCACCAAGGGTGTCTCTGTTGATTGTATGGCATGGAGTTGGGCAATGGCACAAGAATGACCTTTTTTGAGCAGCTTTTCCATGCCATGGGAACTAATGACCTCAGGTGAACCAATAGTGATGGATTGGAATTTATATTGCTGGCCTTCCTGGTTGAATTGCATGGTTAATTCCTTAAAATCCATGAGAATGGGACCCAAAGTCCTTAGCCAGTCTGCACCCAACACAATGTCGCAACCGCCCATGTTGATAGCAAACATATGAGATTTTAGGTGGTAGTCATCAATTTGGAGACACACATTTTCACAGCGCCCTCCACATTTGATGGAACCACCATTGGCAATCATGATTTGGAAATTGTTGACGGCATGGATGTAGCAATGGGTTTCTTGGGCTATGCGGTGATGAATAAAATTATGGGTGCTTCCACTATCAACCAGAATGATGACTTTTCGATACTTGATGTAACCGATTAATGTGAGGGTTTGGGGGGCGGAGAAGCCAGTGAGAGCATTGAGGGAAATGATCGGTTCCACTTCGGGAGGGTTGGAGGGAGGGGTTATGTCAGTGATTTCAAGGGACTCGGGCACAAGGGGAGTTTCAACATCCTCTTCCAAAATATCCTTAGAGATGGCCATAAAAATATTTTGTTCTTTACATTTGTGGCCCGGGAGATATTTTCCATCACAATTATAACAAAGGCCTTTGAGTTGGCGTTCAACCATTTCATCCCTGGTCAATTTTTGGATCTTTAATGGGGCGAAGGGAGTAGTGGGGTTTACGGGTTTAGGGCGAGGGATAAAGGAAGGTTTATGGTTTTGAGAGGATACAACTTGTTGTGCTTCTTTATCTTTTTTAGTAGCCTCCACCCAACTCGAAGGTCAAGCCATGAGGACATGGGCCCGAATATCCTCCTTGAGGCCACTGATAAAACACTC
Organism: Picea glauca; assembly: GCA_000966675.3. Classification (NCBI taxonomy): domain Eukaryota; kingdom Viridiplantae; phylum Streptophyta; class Pinopsida; order Pinales; family Pinaceae; genus Picea; species Picea glauca. Next base: position 414,888 of record JZKD02S1678799.1, on the reverse strand, counting down.
TTGAAAGAAAGCATCAGTCATGCCCTCTGTTCGAAAAGCCAGGTGTTCAAATGTAGCTATGAAGTCTTCTACTATTCCTGATTGTTTCAATTTTGTCAAACGACCCAAATGGTTGGTGTTAGTGTCAAAGCGTTCATAAAGCTCAATCACAAATTGGGTCCAAGCAATATACCCTTGACGAGAAGTTTTTCTCCATTGCCACCATTGCCAACGTTCTTGATTTAGATGGAGAACACCATATCGGAGTTTGGCCAAGTCATCTGTAATGTCATATAAAGATAAATAATGTTCCATTTGGGTGACCCAACCAGTGGGGTCCGAACCATCAAATTTGGTCACATCCACCCGTGGAAGGCGTAGGTCACTTTGAAAGTGATGGTGCTGAAAGGTATGGGAATGGGAGGAATGTTCACCTTCAGTCTTTGGAGGTGCGTCAAGGAAAGGGTCATTGGTAGGGATCTTCAGTTTGGTGCAGAGTGATGCAAAGGTAGATTCAAGCTTGGTGGTGAGTTCGTGTTTGACTTCCTCCATTAAGGACTGCATGGATGTAGTTATGGTTTTATCGATGGCAGAAATATGGGGACTGAGTTGTTTCACTTCTTTTTGGGTCTCGAGGAGACCAGATTGCAAGGTGTTGAAGTGAGCTTCCAAGTCTTGGCTACGGGTATGGGCCATGAGGATGGGGAAACTAAAAAGGGGTGGGCAGGTCAAAACTTTTGTCGAAAAATGATATGGATGACTGTGATAGGGGTGAAGAGATGAATCCAATGGAATAAGTCTCAAATAATGGTGAAAATTTTCCAGACTTCTTTTTTTTGGTACACCTACGAAGTTATACTCCGGTCTGAAGAATATTGCAGTGATGAAATCCCCAAATGCTTAACTAGAAATAAATGTGTGTTTACTTAGCAACCCGAACACAGCTGTGTGGCAATAGATCATGTCTGTGTTAATTTGTTTATGTTTCTGTCCACCAGGGTTAGGTATTCAAGGGTTTGCCCTGTGCTATAGCTCTTTGATATATGTGTGGGGTCCAATAGTAGTACTCAACCCAATATCTCAGGGCACTAACTAAGGAGGATAGACCGTACCCTTAGCCATACTACCCGACTACCCAGGTACTAGAGAGTATCTTTTCGAGTGTTGTTCTTGGTGGCACTATAGCAGTCAGGAGGGCGATCGATTTATCTAAAGAGGGCTTCAAGAAATCTAGGTCGATCCGTACACATGTGCTATATGATGTTCTACCACTCGTAGGGGTACCAACATGGGTTACAAGGGTGGCCAACAGATGTGTGCTTAAAAACCACTTGTATTTCCTGCATGTATGAATCCCTCAACCGTGGGTTTATGCGCATAACGACAAATCTCAGTGGCTTAAAGACGTCGGAATACATCTCTACCCTGGAAAAAAAATGCCCACAATTTCTACCAAGGAAAATGCTCTGATACCACTTCTAATATACCAAATATAAAAAGTATGCAGAACAGAAATAAAATGCTAGAAATGGCAGAATAACAGTAATATATCTAGCATAATCTCGACAATAACACATAAATGATATAAGAACAACAACATAAATAACACTTTGATTCAGAAAGCAATGTTCACAGGCCTCTTCGAGGGGTCAACCTCCAGTCGAACAAAGCTCTGTTACAATAATCTCCAAGCTAGGGTTTTTATACCCTTGACCCTTATTTATACTAAATATGTCTATCAAGAGAAGCATCTAGAGGAAGATCCTTCTAGAAGCAGAAGATTCTATTAGGTCTTCTTACATCCGCTTTATTCTATTTTATTGAAAGGCCTTATTAATATTGACCTTTATTACATCCGAATATATTGCTCTACCTATGTGTGGGTTAGGACCCTAACAGTCTCAGTTTTGGAAATTGAATGAACCAGAGTTTCAAATTTTCCTCTATCGAAGAACACTTCCATTCACTATCAATCTTCAAAAATTTTATCACTTCGGACCAAATTTTTTGTGTTTTTGAACAGTCCACAATGAAATATGTTGAATTTTATCCTGTGTTTTTGAACAATCCACAATGAACATAAAAGGAAGTATTTAATTTAATACATAGTAGGAAAGTATTTAAGAGGTTGATACTTAATTTAATGAATTGTAAGAAGGAGAATATATTAAACATTATTCCACATATATTATCATCAATTGATCCATAAAGAAAACCAATTGGATTATCATCAAAATAGATTGGATTTAAGATAAAAGCCATTTTGTCTTCTTCCTCTTTGGCTAAATATTCTTTGAAAGATAGGATAATTTTGGTGACTATCATATGATCCATTCTATTTAAGTTCTCAAACAGGATTTTGTTTCTAAATTTCCAAATGCCCCAAATGACCAAGAAAGGGATATGTCTCAGTTTTGGAAATTGAATGAACCAGAGTTTCAAATTTTCCTCTATAGAAGAACACTTCCATTCACTATCAATCTTCATAAATTTGATCAATTAAGACCAATTTTTTTGTGTGTTTTGAACAGTCCACAATGAAATATGTTGAATTTTATCATGTGTTTTTGAACAATCCACAGTGAACATAAAATGAAGCATTTAAATTAATACATAGTAGGAAAGTATTTAAGAGTTTGATGCTTAATTTAATGCATTGTAAGAAGGAGAATATACAAAACATTAGTTCAAAACTAACAACTTTTCCACTTTTTTTCCATCAACTTAGTGCAGACACATTTGAGCATTGGCCAAACCACCACAATCTATCAAGCCAAGTCTTGAAGCAAACCAAACCAAAGCTATTCTTACATTAGCAATGGTGTTTAATAGATTAACAACAAAACAATTTTATTTCAACATTGACATAGTAAAGATAGAGACTCTCATCATTTTAATTTCATAGAGATCTAAAATGTCCTATAAAGAAAGAAGTTAGAATATGAAAACCATATTTATGTTATAGCTAGATTAAAGAAGAAAATCAATATTACTAAAATAAAAACAAAGTATTATAAGCTTCATAGTGAAACTCCCATTGAACAAATCCTATAAAACAGTATAAAACAATATTGTAAAACATAAATTAACCTTTTGAGAAATCAAATATGAAACAATAAATTGATATTTTGAGAAATCAAATTTGAGACAATAAAAATTGATATTTTGAGAAACTAACATAAATTAACAATATCATATTTAACAATATAAGAGAAATCAAATATGAGACAATAAATTGATATTTTGAATTCCCTATATATATTATAATAAAAGTCTGAATAGTTACACTGCCAAATACATAAGTTCCACATCCATTTTAGGATGATAACAAAAAATAAGACAGTTAACTCCAAAATTCTGGACTCTAAGACATCGCTTTAAGATAGATCACTTCATACCTGCAATTCAAACTTACAAAAAAAAATAGAATTCAAAAATTAAAAATTAAAAATTCAAACATGCAAAATAAAACAGAATTCAAAAACTGTGATTAAAGAAAAATTGACATACATACCAAAAGAGTTAAGTCTCATCCTCCAACATACTCCTTCCCACCAAATATAATGTAAACATATTTTCCACCAAATATAATTTAGAATTTTGTAACAATTAAAAACAATAATAAAAAAAACAAATAACACATATTAGCATATATACTTTAACTAAATATTAAATAAACAATAAGAAATAAGATTTTCCTTCACAAAGTTCCAAAACTTCCAAAATAATTACTCTCCACATTAAACATACATGATTTAAACAATTTGTAAAATCTTATCTAAAATCTTAAAAAAATAAAAAGAGAAAAAATGTGTTCTTGGTAAAACAAATTTGTGTTCAGAGTTATATAATAATCTAACTCTTGTTATATAATAATCTGAAAATAAATATACAACTGTGTATGAATAAAGTTCACAAATCTCCATATTAAGTCATTCTTCGAATGAAATACTTATCTTCTTGTGGATAAAGTCCCAAATCCTCCAGGTGAAATTCTCATCTCAGGTGATGTTATTTGATTTTATTTACTCAGCAATAAAATACTAATCTTCTCAGCAGTAAAATACTTCTCTCCTCTTCTGCAGTGGTCATATAATCAAATTCCATAATTCCCTTTCAAATTAAAGAACTCATAAATCTCCATATTAAGCCATTCTTCCAAGAAATTACTTATAGATATATATCAATGAAAGTTCACAAATATCCATTTTAAAAACCATTCTTCCAGAAAATATTGATCTCCTCTTTATGCAGTGGAATATATGTTCTCATATAATCTTTCATGTACATGAAGAAAACCCAAATCTGCACATGTATATTAAATTATTCTTCAAAAACCATTTAAATCTTTCATCTTTGGGATGTATTCATATTACATATCATCAAATTCTCTTTGATATTATGTGTGATCTAGCTCACATATACAATATGTGTGAGCTAGATCAGATATACATATGCATAGCTTATTTGTAAATCTACTTGAATGTTGGTTTTTGTGGTTAGTAACCAATTTAATTAAGAGTTTGACAATACCTGGCAAGAAGGAATTCACTTCGTTGTATGTAGAAAACACAAATGTCCATACTACGCCATTCTTGGACAAGAAAACAAGGAATGCAATCGAATAAAATTTAGAAACTTCCCCTTTTTTGATGTGGGATAGAGTCTATTCTCAAATAATCAAATGTTCAAGTTCAAAATTAGGTCTTCATCATGATCTAAACTTAAATAAGTTTGAATGTACATCATTTAAGACAATGATAAACTTATATAGGGATTCTATATATTTCAAAATAATTGATCAAAGAATTGAATAGGAAAGACTAAACTAAAAATTTGAGAAAACAAAAATTTGATAAAAGTAAAAAATATAAGCTTATTCAACATAAACTTAAACACTTTTATATAAAACCCCAACATAAAAGCAAATTAAAACTCACTAATGTGAAATGAACATATACATTTATGAATCATCATGAATGGACACATCCTTCCCAGGTATGGGTGGTTCCTCCACTTCCTCCTCAATCCCAATCTCCCTCCCAAGCACACTCTCAGGTACTCGCTTCTCCACATTACCCTATATAACACATTTCAAATTTGAAAATTTAAAAATTAAATTTAAATGATTTTAACATATTAAATTTAAATGAATTTAACACATTAAATGATACCTGTGAACTCCCACCCTCTTCAAACTCTCCCAATGAGAATTGAGACAAGCCTGCCAAAGTAGTAGGAGATGGAATAGGGATCTGTGAACAACACAACTAAGAACTAAATCTAGGATTCAATGTGTTCACATTTATACAAAATTATAAATGTTGTTGATCTTATTCAAAAGATTGAAGATTGGACAACTAAAGTGCTCATATGCAGATATTAGAAAACACATACATGATTCAACCCATTCAAATTTAAACTTGTGAAATCAAGTCCCCTATTTACTGGAGATTCATTTAACATATCTCCAAACTGCAATTAATGACAATAACAACTCAATTATTTCTATAGATACAATGATATGTATCTAAATCTAGAATTAGAAGTAAACTATCATAAAATGCATAAAACATTTACTAACTAGAACACATACCAATCTCCTATTCGGTTCATCATTGTGAATGACTTCCTTCCAACCATCACGAAATTTTTTTGCATACTCCTTAATATATTCTATTGACATGGTATCTAACTCCGCATCTGTTTTATAAACAAATATGGCCCGATAATTGGCTTCCACTCACTGACAGTTCAAACCAACATCAACACCTTAAAAAATCGATTCCAAATTTTCCCCGATTGCATTCCTAGCCTGTTTTCCAACCTTTGATGAAGCTCGCAATTCTGAATGTGAAGAAAATTCCTCTTTTGGGAGAGATACTAAAGGTCATGGAGGCCTCTGCAATGTCGCATTTCGATATGTCTCTTTTCGATCATATGTCTATCCTTTACCAGTCCCATAATAATCAGATGCTAGACTAGTATAATCAGGGTGCATGTCCATGAAAAAATCTGCATAAAAGTGTCTTGCAAAATAATGTGCAACATTACTGGTCCACAAAAATTTCCCATATGCTGCCAAAAATCTGTTATACAGATGTCTTGCAATGTCAAAGTGCTTAAAATATTGCACCTTCAACATCTTCTGCTTTGCCCCATCTTTGAAATTGGACATCGAAATTGCGTTTTCTTTTGAAACTTTATTTTTTACTGCATCCCATTTATCAGAGCCCATCACCTCTGACTTTCGCCGCCTCATCAAATCGACAAAACTGTTAGTGCTTGGCCCCATTTTTTGATATGCGTCCATAAAGTTTTGCAATGAATGCAACATGATCTGCAAGCTTTATTTACTCTCCCAAGGGTGATTCAAGATCTCCAAATCATTTTCCAACCTAATTTTAAAACATGAGCATCGCTCAAGGGTCATTGCTTCAGTAATCCCTTCCCAGGGAAGTTCATCACCAACAGCGGAAGGATAGGTGGACATAGGCATGTAATCTTCTGTTTCTTGATAATGCTACCTCATAAATCCACCTTCACCCTCTGCACCAACATTAGAATCTTCGTGACACTCACTCTCTCTTTCATTGCCATCCCTCTCTCTAAACTCATTGTCTACACACACATTTGAAAGTAATTAGAACATTTAAGTTGACATAAATTTAAATACACAAAAATACAACAAAAATAAACAAAATCAAAGAAAATTACCAAAAATATTCTCTTATCCTAAGGTATTCCCTACATTCTCAGGTGTAGGAGTATTAATGCACAACCTATCTAAGAAGGTTGCATCCATAGCACTTGCTTGAGCACATTCTGGAGTTGATCTATTCACAGACTCATTTGATAATCTCCTCTAATGAGATTGTCGTTGGTCACTCAGAGTCTTAGTCGAAGAAGGGGTTCATTTTATTCCTTCTTGGGAGAGCCTAGAGTGTTTGCAAGGAATGTTTGGAGACTCCTGTATTGACATCTTGCCTCAATATCTATCCTTTGGAAATTGATGAAAAGTTAAGCACAATACAAATACAAGTTAATATCTCCAACATTAACCAACAAAAATTATGAAGAAAAAAAAAAAAAAAATTAATAGAAATGTTCTTTATGTTAGACACAATTATAATAGGGTGATGCATAACTCCACTACCCATGCCCATTTCAAATATATTTTGGTTTCTTACTATTAGCACAAATAACCTTGGTAAATCCACCAAAAATGGAAACAATATTTAGACGAGCACATATTAGGACATAAAGTTGATGAAATGCTCCAAAATTACAAGTGGCAAGGCAAAGTAACAACATGATAAGCACTTACTATGATGTAAACACATAATATATGAAGAGTACGTGGGTCAAAGTCTATTAACATAGTAGCAGTTGTCTATATGGGCAATCAGATTTCATGCATCCAATGGGTATGGAGCACAGTCCATGAAAATCAACAATTAACTTTACGTCATGTTTGGTTGGATGGAAGAAATATGCCATCTAATTAAATTTTAAATCGACGACATCATTACTTTATGATATAGTGCCAAATTACATCTAATCAAACATTTGCTAGCTAATATGTAGCATAAAGCCCTGGCCAGGGCCAGATAGAAGAAGAAGTTGAAAATTCTTCTCACATCCATTCGACAAAATTTCCATATTGTGGTGGAAAGGAGGAACTTGTTGCTATGTTTAATCCAAAAATAAAACATTGGTTCCATCCTTGACTTCCCAAATGTAGATTTTAACCTTGTACAATATCTACTGCAAACAAATATTCAGAAAAAGAACAAAAAAGATACAATGACAAATACAAACATTACACAAAGATTTTTCCCCTTGAAACATTCAGTAATATTGAATCAGAGAGACACAGTCAGATTGTGCTCTTTTCCTTCCGGTCCAACTTTTCCAAGTCATCTGCTGAAGTTCCCGTAGGTGCAGTACCTGGATCTACCATGATCCACTGAACTCTGTCCACCCACAAATCTTCCATCTTGAGCTTCCACAACTCAAAAATTTTCCCATTAAACATCTCAATCTCCATCTTCGAATTGCTAGCCATTTGTTTTCACCTAAAAAATCAATACCACAGATCTCCCACTATAACAAGGCTTATCACAGTCCCAGGCCAAACCCTTGACCACAAAGGCGTCCCCCTGAAGCCAACAAAGCTCTAATACCAAATGTAGATTTTAAACTTATATAATATCTACTGCAAACAGATATTCAGAAAAAGAACAGAAAAGATACAATGACAAATACAAACATTACACAGTGAATTTTCCCCTGGAAACCCAAACCAGGAAAACCAACATACTCTATATTCATTCATTGTGTTACAATGTTTACAATATAAAATACATATAGGAGCCAGCGGCATCCAAAACCCTAACCCAATGACCTGGATTAGTCCAAAACCCTAATTCCTTAACCGGAAATAGAAAACCATCGACAAAAACCATGTGCCGAAAAACCACCTAAAAATATGTGACACGTTTTTCGAAGCATAAAACATGTCACATAACACATACCCCCTCAGACACTACTACTCGTGCAAATAATATAACACATACCCACCATTCTCCCACTTGTTGTTTTCTTTGCATACAGGGGGTTACAGGGTTACATAGTCAACAATCCAGGGCAACAATGCCCATGGATCCTCTAGACCAAGAGAACTTCTCAGTGCTCACAGATTTTGTTAATGAATCTACAAAATTATTCAAAGTGTCCACCTTCATCAACAATACTTTATTTTCTTCAACCATGTCTCTCACAAAGTGATATTGAATATCAATATGCTTTGTCTTTGAATGATGAGATGGGTTCTTCACCAAAAACATTGCACTCTGACTGCCAAAATCTATCCTTACAACTTTTTGTACCAACCCAATACCTAAACATAATCTTTGTAACCATACTACTTCCTTACTTCCATGAGTGGTTGCCATGTATTCAGCTTCTATAGTTGAAAGTGCCACTACAACCTGTCTTTTTCTCATCCAACTTATTGCTCCTCCAAACAGGTTAAACACATACCCACTTGTAGATCTCCTACAATCTATATCTCTAGACCAGTCTGCATCCACAAAGCCATGTATATCCACCACTCTGTCCAATCTTGGTCTTCCTTCGTAGCACAATCCATAGCTAGCAATGCCACGCAAATACCTGAAAACCCTTTTTACTGCTATACAATGCTCCTTCCCTTGTTTTGACATATACCTACTCAAAACTCCCACTGCATGTGCAATGCCCGGTCTAGTACAGAACATTGCATACATCAAACTGCCAAATGCACTCGCATATGGAACACAAGACATGTCCTCCTCCTCTTCATGTGTCTTGGGAAACTGATCCGCAAACAACTTTACACCAATAGGAATAGGAACCTTGATCAGTTTACATTCTTGCATATTAAACCTCTGCAATATTGTCTTGACATATTTTCTCTGATTTAACCAGAGTTTCCTCCTTTTCCAATCTCTTTTAATTTCCTTTCCCAAAATGAAATTTGAAGCACCGAGATCCTTCATGTCAAATTTAGAGGACAACTGATTTTTCACATCCTGGATAATCTCCTTGTTGTTTCCTATTAGCAACATGTCATCCACATACAAGACCAAATAAATCAGATGATCACCAATTAATTTAAAATACACACATCGGTCCTCTTTGATTCTTATGAAGCCAAGTCCCAACATATAAGTATCAAATTTTTGATACCACATCCTTGGTGATTGTTTTAAACCATATAGGGACTTTTTCAGCTTGCATACCAGCTCCTTCTTTCCCTTCACATCATAACTTTCTGGTTTCTTCATATACATTTCTTCTTCCAGATCCCCATGTAGGAATGTTGTCTTCACATCCATTTTTTCTATTTCAAAATCAAATGTAGCAACAACAAATAACATAAATATTATGGAGGTTAACTTGGCAACATGAGAAAAAATCTCACCAAAATCAATTCCCTCAACCTGGGAATAACCCTTTTCTACTAACCGAGCTTTGCATTTCTCCACTTTTCCTTCTGCATTCAACTTCTTTTTAAATACCCATTTGCTACCAATGGGATTTCTTCCAGTTGGAAACTCCACTAGATCCCAAGCCTCATTCTTATCCAAAGATGCCATTTCTTTGTTCATGGCCCTTTTCCATAGATTTGCATCCTCTGAATCCACTGCCTCCCTAACAGTTCTAGGATCATCATCAGTAATAGACAAAGAAATTTTTTAATGGAAATCAGATGGAGTATACCTTTCCGGTAGCCTTATTTCTCGAACTGATATCGTCAATACTGGAGTATGAGGATCTTCTTCTTCTGATTCATGTTCTTATGTAGAGTCTGACTCATCATCTTTTAAATCAAACTTTATTTTCTCCGGTTCTTCCTTACTTGGTAGGAATTCCAATTTAACATCATCCTTCATTTCTCTAAATACCACATCTTGGCTATAGACTACCTTCTTAGTTTTTGGGTTCCAAATCTTATAACCTTTAAGACCATCTTTGTATCCAATAAAGATACACTTTTATACCTTCTTATATAGCTTACTCATGTTTTCCTTTGGAACATGAACATATGCATCATAGCCAAATACCTTGAGATGTGTGAGAGAAGGTTCCTTACCAGTCCATACCTCTTTTGGAGTCTTATCATCCAACATTGATGAGGGTGATCTGTTGACCAGGTAACATGCAGTACCCACTGCCTCTGCCTAGAATTCTTTCCCTAACCCGGCACCACCGAGTATGCACCTTTATTTTTCCATCAACATCTCGTTCATCCTTTCTGCAACTCCATTCTGCTGAGGTGTATATGGATTAGTCTTCTGCCTTTCTATACCGCACTTCTTACAGAATTCTTCAAATTCATTCTCGTAGAACTCTCCGCCATTATCTGTCCTCAAAACCTTAATTCTTTTCTCTACTCGGTTCTCATTAAGAGCCTTAAACTCTTTAAACCTGTCAAAGACTTCAGATTTATTCCTGAGGAAATATATCCAAGTATTCCTCGATAATTCATCTATAAATGAGACATGGTACACAGATTTTCCCAATGATGGGACCGACACAAGTCCAAACACATCACTGTGAACTAGCTACAAAATTCCTTCTTCCCTCTTTGCACCAAAGGGGAATCTTACCCGACTCTGCTTCCCATGTAGACAATGTTCACAGAAATCAAAATCCAGAGAGCAGTTAGACATACCTTCAACCATACCTTTACTGTGTAGTACTCGAAGACCCTTCTCTCCGATATGCCCCAGTATTTGATGCCACAACATAACCTTTTCTCCAGAGACTATAGGAGTTTTTTATTATTCAAGTCCAATATTAGAAACAATGGAACTATTACACCCATCACTAATAGTGCTTCCTTTCAGCTTATACAGATTTCCAAACCGAACTCCTTTCAGCAACACCATTGCTCCTCGAACCATCCTGCAAGTTTCCTTTTCAAATATTGTTTTTACCCCTGCATCATCCATTTTTCTTACAAAAATCAAATTTATAGCCAAACCTGGGATGTGAAAAACACCAGGCAGTGTTCTAATCCTTCCATCTGTGAGCCTCAACTTGACTTTTCCTCGTCCTATGATTATGGTTGTTGAATCATCACCTAAGAAAACATTACCTCCATCATACCTTTCATATTTGCAGAACCACTCCCTATGGGGAGTCATATGAAAGGATGCACCAGAGTCAACCAACCACGCCTCATGATCTTCATGTGTGCTTGAAGAAGCCAAGTACACATCCCCTCTTTCTTCCTTGGAGGTATTTTCTTCTGTAGAATGAGATTCTTCAGATCCCTTCTTTTTCTCAACTTTGGATCTACACTGCTTCTTGTAGTGCCCTTCTTTTCCACATCTCCAACATACCCTTACAAACTTTCTAGGAGATTTAGATCTACCCTTAGACTTAGATCTCCCACTTGAGAAGATAGATTTATTTCTTTCCTGGGATCGTCCTCTTGCAAATAATGCATCTGTGCTCTATCCTTCCATATTCTTCCATCTCATCTCCTCCGACAACAAGGATGAGACCACTTCATCAAACTTCAAGGAAATTGTATTACTACCTATGGACACAACCAGACTATCCCACAAGTCTGGTAAGGAACACAATAAACTAATACATTTATCTTCATCTGAAATTTTAATCTCAACAGATACTAACTGACTTACCATAGTATTGAAGGCGTTCAAATTCTCTGCCATCGATTCTCCATCTCTCATCCTCAGGTTATACAACTTCTTTCTCAGGGATAGTTTATTTACTAGGGACTTAGATTGATACAACTTCCCCAAATTTTCCCATAAATCTTTGGCTGTAGCTTCCTCTAACACATTCAGTAATACTGAATCGGAGAGACACAGTCAGATTGTTCTCTTTGCCTTCTGATCCAACTTTTTCCAGTCATTTGCTAAAGTTCCTGTAGGTGCAGTACCTAGATCTACCGTGATCCACTGATCTATGTCCACCAACAAATCTTCCGTCTTCAGCTTCCACAAATCAAAAATTTTCCCATTAAACATCTTGATCTCCATCTTCGAATTTCTTGCCATTTGTTTTCACTTGAAAAACCAATACCACAGATCTCCCACTGTAACAAGGCTTATCACAGTCTCGAGCCAAACCCTTGACCACAAAGGCGTCCCCCTGAAGCCAACAAAGCTCTGATACCAAATGTAGATTTTAACCTTGTACAATATTTACTGCAAATAGATATTCAGAAAAAGAACAGAAAATATACAATGACAAATACAAACATTACACAGAGATTTTTCCCCTGGAAACCCAAACTGGGAAAACCAACATACTCTATATTCATTCATTGTGTTACAATATTTACAATACAAAATACATATAGGAGCCAACGACATCCAAAACCCTAACCCAATGATCTGGATTAGTCCAAAACCCTAATTTCTTAACCGGAAATAGAAAACCATCAGCAAAAACCATGTGCCCCCCTCAAACCCCCCTGCATGCCCGACACATACGCTCAGACACTACTACTCGTGTAAAGAATATAACACACACCCAACACCAAAAACAATGAGTGTGGATAATATATTTCTTTTTCCAAACATTGTTCCATATTAAGGAGCTTGAAAAATTTATTGAAAGTATGATCAGGTCCTGAGGCTCTATGAGAGGGTAGTACTTCTTTCACCAAAGGAGGGCCCATAGAGTATAATACTTCATTTAGCTTCACAGAATGAGATGGGGACATCTAGATCTTTGAGAATGAGTCCTCATTTTAGGTTAGGGAGACTGAGCGTGTCCAAGTGACTAAATCCCATTTCTTTTCTTTGCAAGTTCCTCCCCACACAAAGGATCTTTGGAGGTTTCAAACAACTTTCAGGATCACTTTGGGAGAAACCATGGATTAAAACAAGTAAAGAGGCATGGATTGAAGGATATACTTGAGAAGTACCAGTTTTCATGATGCATTGAGCATTCTAAAGGACCAATTAGACAATTTCTTGTTCATTCAGGAGAGGAGGTCATCTCATGATGAATTTCATCGTCTGTTTTCAATGAGAAGGAACTGATATATTTTGATGGAAGAGAGCTCATTTGGAATCCCATGTGTCACAAGCTATTGAGTCTTGAAGCCACCTAGTTTTGTTCTTTTCTACAATTGTTCTAGGTGTGAATTTCATTGATGGTTGAGGGATTGGATGGTATCAAGAAAGGATTGGGAGTCATAGTCGAGCCTTTATAATCCAATGATCATTATTGATGATGGGGTTGCAGGTGTTGAATGGAATCAAGAAAATGAAGCTTTTCAGGGATATATTTGGGGCCATAAAAGTTAGTGAGAAAGCATTTTTGATAGGACCATACAAGCTGGAAGGGAGTTGTGAGGAAGCGCTTGGTGGTAAAGAAGTCAGGAAAAGTTATTTTAGCAGGGTTCTAGATAAGGGCAAGGCCTCCTGCTACTTCATGTGCATATAAGGCCATATCTTGGGGTCCTTGCTAGATGCAAGAGGAAAGGGTTTGAAGAAGGACTTGGAGGTATTTAGTTTCTTGTATCATTACTAGAAAGCGATTTTCCTGGAGGATGTTTTGATTGCGAATCTCATGCCTGGTTTTTCCATTAAGGCCTTTGATATTCCGAGAGATGACCTTCACAAGGAATGTGGGGGGTTGGGTAGAAACTTATCTTTCATCAAGGTAAGGTGACCTGAGTTAACCAAAAAATCTCCCAAATATTTAAGAAGTTGTTTTTTGCTTTTCCAACCTCTTTTTCTTTTTCTTTAGGTTTTTTATGTTGAGCAGAGGAAGAGGATTTAATTCTTGTAGAAGGAACACAGGGCATAGATTTTATTTTTGTTGTTGGGTTGCTAAGAATTTTATTATGAACCAATGAGTCCTTCAAAAGTTGAGCCTATTGCCCAGCGATTGAATTCAAGTCTTGATGCTAGTAGGAAGAAGAAATGGACTTTAGGTCAAGTTCCCAAAGGTCCATTTCCTTTCCATAGCAATAGCAAGTCAATAGCTTAACCTATAATGTACCTAGATTTGCTACTGGAATTATTTGCTACAAATTTTCTATAGGAATGTACCCAGATTGCAGAAGAGGGCATGCATTATTATAAATCTGGGGACTCTGCTCAAGCTTTCCCAAACGGGGTGCTTGTTAACTCATGGAGCCTTGTACCAAGTGGCATGCGCTCAAGGACTGTTGATAATGATGAAAATGCTAAGGCAGTTTCAAGCTTGAGTGGGCATCATGAGCTTGTCTAATGGGCATCATGAGCTTGCGATTGTGACGCCTTCATTGAATGATGTATCGAATAATTTTATTTTTTCCCCCCCTCTTTGAGAAAAAAAATTCTTCTTCGCCTTCATGATTGATTGCGGGTTAGCTTAGCTTATTACCATTGATAGTGGATTAGCTTAGCTTATTACCATTACTTGAATATGGAAATTAGTACAAAACTAACTATGAGTACAGGTTCCTGATATGAGTAATGTATCTGATTATGAACTACTGATTACACTGGTTTGAATCTCTCATTGTGTAGTAGCCATTGATATTGATCCCCATTAATTTCATAGCATTCCATACTATGAATCTCATCCTGGTACCAGAACAATGATCACTATAAGGAAGTAAGTATATTGAATAGGGATGCTACTAACCTCTGCCCTATTTGTCCAGTTACAGTTAAAGGTTGTTGTATGTGCTATAACACAAGGTCATGAAGCAAACAACATAGTTGTTAACTACAAAGGGCAGTATATAATAAGAACTAAAGACAATAGCTTAACCTGTAATACAAGGGGAATAGAGCCATTTCATTACTATGATATCAGTAATACAAGAACAACATAGCTTAAGGTTCAACAAGGTGATATCATGTTACCTATTTACCATAATCAATATGTATTGTGATATTAATCTTATCTCTTATTAACTACATGGGATGTCACTAGAAAGCAATGGCACTAAGTATCAACACCTATATTACACTTGTATGTGATTCCAATGCTTGTGTAAATACAAACAATAATAGATCACCATCTTCAACTAGTATCTGATCCAAAGTGTAATAGAACATTATCTTCAACTAGTATCTAATCCAAAGGGTAATAGAACATTATCTTCAACTAAATGCTTGTGTAAATACAAAGGGTAATAGATCATTAACAAGGGTATTTCAAAGGGTATATACTCTTATCCAATACATATGGGTTTTACTTACTCTGATTAAGTGAGAGCTAAAGCAATGGAATCATCTTCATATCTTACCCGTATGATCTACATGAATATTACCATATAGTTAAGAGTGTAGAGTCTCAATCTAAGGTATAGGGAACTAATCACAATAATTGTTGAATCGTTTGACTTTATAAACGGAGATGTAAGTTCAAATTGTATTTTTAACTTTCTTGAATGAAGATGCAAGTTCAAATTGCATTTCTTCTATGAGATTTTCGTTGTGTTCTGTTACATATTTCAGTGTATCTATTCTAGAGGTTGAGGGAATGAATACAATGAATATACTACCTATGTTTCACTGTTTCTTTTCTATTTGTTGAGTGCTATATTAACGCAGATTTTTCATAACATATTACATTGTAATATGTTATAGCATAAATTACAATGTTATAACATATGCACTGATATTAAAATTGAAAACATATATTATTCGAATTATAACATATGCATAGATATTAAAACATATGTACATATATTATACATATGCACATATATTTAAATTGAAAACAAACTGTAAACTGTAAAATGTAAACTGTGAAATGTATTTAAAATTGTTCTTTCTTCTAACTTTGTAAATGAGGCTTTGACATGAAATATTGGTCCGTCTTTTATCAATTTTGCTATCAATGCAAAGTGACTGTTACATATTTCGGTGTATCTATTCTGGAGGTTGAGGGAATGACTTCAATGAATATACTACCTATGTTTCAAAGTTTGTTTCTATTTGTTGAGTGCTATATTAATGCAAATTCTTCATAACATATTTCAATGTAATATGTCATACCATATTACAATGTAATATGTCATAACATATTACAATGTAATATGTTATAGTAATATGTCTTAGTGTTCAGGATATAAGAGCTAGTTATACCAAAGGTCTAATTTGGATCACATACTTTAAGAAAATGGGTTAATATATCACATATATAGAACGAAAAAGTTTACTAAGAGTCATCTAATTCAAGTAACTTTTATGCCTACTACTTCTCTCCCATACTCTTCTTACATTTTTTATCCTTAGTCCAAAATTGTTGTTTCCATGATTGCAAAAGTCTTAAGTCTAAATTATAGTTTTATAATGGATACCATTTGTTGTAGGAAAATCTCCCTGCGGATAGGTAGATCACGTCTAAGGCTTGACCTTAACCCTAGACAGAAAAATGCTTAACGTGGACATTGACTTCCTTTCAAATCCATCTAAACTAATACATGAGAAGGAAGGATAACAGAAGTACCTCTTAATCGACGTTTGTCCCTGCACGCTCCGAGTTGCGCTCCAATCCTTTGCTCCTCGTTGAGCTCTGTGGACA
>JZKD02S1678799.1:359659-373448 GCA_000966675.3 Picea glauca | reverse complement strand
TTCTTTTCTAGCAACCTAGAGTGCTTCTCTTCATTCTCTATAACTGATGTGGATGTTTCTGTCTCTTCAACGTTCTTGTTGAGCTTGACGATTTTACTTCTCAATGTGACAACTTATTCTTGAATCTTCTCAACCTCTTCTTCTTTCTTCATTATCTGAGACTTCATGACCTCTTCTGTTCTCTTTGCTTCTTCAAGTTGGATTTTCAATGTAATTATTTCTTCTTCCAGCCTTCTCTCTTCTTGACCAAACTCTTCCTCAAGTCGGTTTAAGTCATTGGTTCTTTCCTTGAGATGATCCACCAATATCTTTTCTCTCTTTTCTGCTTCTTCCTTTTGTACTGCTATGTTGGCTTCTAAACATTTATTTTGATATTCTAGAGTTTCTTCAATTCTGTGGCCTCTTCTAGTTGAGCTCTTAAATTCTTGATGACCTGCAGATCCTTTTTGGAACCATGAACACTTTCCTTTTGGTTCATCAATTCTTTCTTGGATGACTTGTTTTCTTCTCTTTCTTTATTTAGATATTTAATTGCACTAATCAATTTTTCTCTGTAATCAACTTCTGTTTCTTCTTCCTCTTCTGAATTTGTTTGACATGATGAGCATCTTTATTCTTGTTCTGTATCTGCATCTTTTTGGAATTTTTTGAATCTACGATGGGTGAAGAATATATGTCATGTAACTTATCCCAAAGTTCTTTTGCTGATGAACATTTACCAACCTTTTCTCTTATCGGATTAGGTAATCCTTTCGAGATGAAATCCATTGCTATTTTGTTATTCTTCCTCAACTCCTTCTTGGCTGTAGTATTTGCCCTTTTTGAACTATCATATCCTGTAAAAAATGATAGCCAAATATAATGTCCCTGTGCCTGTAAAAATACTTCCATCCTTATGCTCCACATCTCATACTTAAAACCATTCTGACCATTAAACATTGGTACGCCATTCTCAAAATAATCCATGATCTCCTTCCAGTGGTTAAACAGTTTCCTGAATAAAATGACTCTAATACCAATTGTTGGATTACTAAGAGGGGGGGAGAATTAGTAATAGAGCAACTTGATCCTTTTTAACCATATAATTCAAGTGTTATATTAATGAATCATTATCATCCAATAACTACAGAGTAAATAATCAGTGAACAAATGAACAATCATACACATACACATACACAGTACACCAGTGTTTTATGTGGAAACCCAAAGTGGAAGAAAACCACATAATTCTTTTTCTTATATGTCTTGAAGAATTACATTCATTGGAAGCACCAACTTCCTTTGTTTTCCAGCTGTAACTGGAAGGAGATTCCAACCCCCTAGTTTCTCAGGCTACAACCTGAAGGAAGCTCCAACTCCCCAATTCTCTGGCTACAACTAGAAGGAGGCTACAACCCCCTATGTTCTTTGGCTACAACCAAAAGGTGGCTACAACCACCTGTCCTTGCCCCATCCAACCGCCCTAATGTATAAGTAGAATGATGGAAACACTATCATACTATCACTGTGAGATATATTGTTGTTGGAGCTAAGATATACCATTGCCACACTATCACTGTGAGTAACAAACAACCACAGACTGCAAATCATGTGATGTCTAGGAAAAGGAACAAATTAAGGATAACAATCATTATGATCCTTTATTCAATGAACTAGAATGTTACATCTGCCATAATTATGGACATAAAGCTGCAGACTGTCGATTAAAGAACTATAAGCCAGATTCAAATCATAGAGCTGAAAATGTCAAGATTTGGAAGAAGAATGAAGATAACAAGTGTGGATTAGTATTTTCAGCTCAAAGACAAAATAACCCCTGGTATATTGACAACGGATGCTCCAGTCATATGACAGTTGAAAAAAGTAAGTTCCTATCACTCAAAGAAAGTAAATCAGGAAGTGTGACTTTTGGACATGATGCTCTAGGAAATATCAAAGGTAAAGGTCTAGTAAGCTTAAGCAATGGAAGAAGAAAAACTCAAGATGTATTATTTGTTGATGGTTTAAAAAAAAATCTTCTTAATGTCAGTCAGATGTGTGATAGAGGATGTGAAGTAACTTTCACTGCCAAGAATTGTAAAATAAAAACAATGAACACAAGAGAGTTGATTGCAAAAGGGGTTAGAATGGAAAACAATGTCTATATTCTGAAGGAAGATAAGGAGAAATGTCATTTAAGAAAATTTGATGAAAGTTGGTTATGGCACAGAAGGCTTGGACACCTGAATTTTGATCATATTGTCAAACTGAATAATGAAGGTGATGTGAAAGATATTCCAAGAATATCTAAGCCTCATAACTCTATTTGCAAATCTTGTCAAATGGGGAAGCTGACTCGTGCTCAATTCAAAATGAAGAGTTTCACATCTTCAGAGAAACCTCTTCAACTTGTTCATATGGACCTGTGTGGACCATCACGAAAGGAAGGAACTGGAGGAGAACGTTACTTTATGCTGGTCATTGATGACTTCTCCAGAGTTACGTGGGTTGCCTTTCTGAGAGAAAAATCTGATGCGTTTGATAAGTTCAAAACATTTAAGGAGTTAGCTGAGAACCAGACCGGAAGGAAGTTAAAGGCAATTCACTCAGACATAGGAGGAGAATTTATGTCAAA
The DNA here is from genome assembly GCA_000966675.3 of Picea glauca. Lineage (NCBI taxonomy): Eukaryota > Viridiplantae > Streptophyta > Pinopsida > Pinales > Pinaceae > Picea > Picea glauca. The sequence continues at coordinate 370,834 of JZKD02S1678799.1, read as the reverse complement.
ATATTTCAAAGAACTATGTGACAAACATGGAATTAAAAGAGAATACACTATTCCAGGCACTCCCCAACAAAATGGAGTTGTAGAATGCTAAAATAGATCAGTTCAGTAGATGGCAAGGGCTGTGATGAGTGAAAGGGGAATTTCACAAACCTTCTGGGTGGAGACTGTTCATATTCTAAACAAAGCACATCTAAGACCAAACAGTGATAACACTCCATATGAGCTGTGGTTTGGTCGATCTGCATCAATCAAGCACTTCAGAGTATTTGGAATTAAATGCTACATAAAAAATAATGATGATCATCTGGGAAAATTTGATGGTAGAGATGATGAAGGTATCTTCTTAGGATATGCAATGAATAGTAAGGGATACAGATGCTTTAACAAAAGAATGCATAAATTAGTAGACTGTATTGATGTTCGAATTGATGAAGAAGCTCCTATGAAAGATCAACAGAGAATAAAAACTAAGTCAGATGAAAAATATGATGAGAATAATGAAAATGAAGAACAACAAATCTCAGAGTCACAAGAAGATGATGAATCAAGAGGAGAAGAGACACCCAGACAAGAAGAGTCAGGACAACAATTAGCATCAAATCCTTCCTCCAGAATTACTCAAAAGAATCATCCTGAAATTCAGAAAATTGGTGAGAAAGACAAAGGTGTACAAACCAGGAGAAGGATAATCAAAGAGACCGAGAAATCACATATAGCCTTCATATCCATGGTGGAACCCAAGAACTTTAATGAAGTTAGTAAAGATGTAAATTGGTTAAAATCAATGAATGATGAACTGGATCAGATTGAAAAGAATGACACATGGGAACTCGTTCCTAGGCCAGCAAACAAAAATGTAATAGGATCCAAATGGGTCTACAAAAATAAGATGAATGAGTAAGGAAATTGTTGGACAAATTGTCATTGATGTCAACAGTCTGCAGATATCGAAAGAGAGAACAGGAGAAGCGAATACTCAAATGATTTATGCTCAGAAGGGCTGGCATCGAGTTCAGAGAAAGGAGCCATCAATAATCTCGATCGACAGTAGAGATTGTTGGAGACAACAAGAACAAATAGCCATGGGCCATTAGATCTAGCATAGCTGGAAGGAGGATAAGCGTTGAACTCTTTCAAACTCCAAATATCAGGAGGAGGAGCGATATGGACCATTAGATCCAAAGCTAAAAATAGGGAGCGACATGGGTCATTGATCCGACGAGAGTGGAATATCGGATATCGGTAAATCAGGAGTTGGAAGAAGGGAGGTGCTCTAACCTCTGAAATACCGAAACACAAAATCACGATTAGATCTAGACCATTGGATCGAGGAATAATCTAAGTCATCTATCAAATAGGAAATGAACTTGTGAAATCACGATTCACGAAGTCATTCTCGACCATCAGATCATCCGAAAAGATCACAGCCGTTGATCATTCCGAAAAGATCACAGTCATTGATCGTACCAAAAGGATCATAGTTGTTGATCATTCTGAAAGCATTGGGACCGTCCGTTGTCGGATGGCACGTGGTGAAGGGTCATCATTTCATTGACTCAAAGAATGGAAAAGTCAAACATAAGTGTTGTGGGAACTTGCGATATGCAAGGTTGCAAAGAGATCCTAGCTGTCGGTTGGAAGGCGAGCACGTGGCACAAGATTAATTAACTCGGGAATCAAGCATTTGTGATTCAGAGAATCAGGGACGAGAGGTGTTCAAAAACCTGAAAGCCGAAGCTCTGAAAGTCAAGGAGGAAGACATGTATCAAGGACCACGTCATCTTGAGTGAAGTCAATGACATACTACGTCAGCAGAGCACGTCAGCAAGGACACGTGGCTCAGTCAGAAAGTGGCAAGTGTCAAGTTGAAATTGGCATTTCAGGCACATGTAATTCATGAATTAGAGTGACACGTGGAAGCTACTCGGCACGTGCCAAGTCATATTGTGACGTCAATAGGTTTACGTCACATCGGGAGTTTCTGTTTTAGAGTTTTGTATCACAAGCAAATACTATAATATCACGAAGTCCCAAACGTCGAAACTCTGAAAGGGACACGCGTAAGGTGATCTATAGTATCGAGAGTTTTGGAGAGTTGGAGGTCATGAAGACTCGAAGGCAAAAACACCGAAATCTCGGCAGCCATCCATCTCAATGACTGATTAAGACACATCCGTCTGATTAAGGAAAGAAGGGATCGTTTTAAGGCTTAAAATGGACCATTGATTGGTTTCCATGAAATAGACGTGAATCATCGGATCTGACTAGTGATTTCATGATTGTGAGTTTTGGGAGGTTGAAGGTAACAAAGTCTCGAAGGACGAAAATCCGAAACCCCGTGAGCTGTCCATCTCAGTGGGTAATATGAACCATTCTATTGTTTCGGTGATTTCGTGATCGTAAGTTTAGTAAAGTGTGAATTCACGAAGACTCGAATGTCTAAACGCTGAAACCCCGTCATCCATCTATCTCGTCAGGAGAATGAATCATGGGCGTTGATATGAGAAGTGCTCAAACACTCATTTGGTCTAAATTACCTTAAGTGTGAGGTTACCACCATTGGTTGTATTGTAAAAAGGTATGACATTGCAGAGTGTAATGCATTGCCGAAATTGTTGAGCCAGTGGTTTTGTAACGCATAGTCATGTGAAATGGCCTGAAGGAAGCGCCTCCATGGAATCTGGTCTCAGTGAAGTAAAAGAGATTTGATATTGAGTATAAAGGATTAAATTGATCCATGACTGTGATCAATTTATGAAAAAACTTCACGGTATAATAAACCGATACACAGTCATGATTAAAAGAGAATAAATCATGAAAAACATGAATAATGAATAAAAAGGAAAAATAATATTAATTAAAGTTCAATTATCATTTTAAATGAAAAGGTACAATGGTTCAAATAAAGGGACACGATGTTTTAAATTTCACACCCGTTTGAAGAGTATATAAACGAGAAAAAGTGGTGAGAAGAAAGTGTCTCTGCAGCTAAAATCAGAATATAAGAAGCTGAAGTAGATTCTAGGAAGAAAAGTTAACTACTATAAATTAAGGGTGGTTGGGTGGTGCAAGGGCAGGTTGGTGCCTACAGAGGGAGTTGGTGCTTCCTTGTCAGTTGTAGCTGACTAAACAGGGGGTCGTAGCCTCCTATCAGTTGGTGTTGGTAAACCAGGGTGTGGGTGCATCCTGATCAGTCGGTACTAATCAAGAGGGAGTACAACTTCCTTCTATGTAACATGTAAAACAAATTTTGCAGTTAATAGAAAAGAGTTTGTGGTTTTTCCCATTTGGGTTCCACGATAAAATACTGTGTTAAGATTCTGTTTTGCATTAATAAGTAAAAATTGATATAATTGTCCCGTCACTGATTCACCCCCCCTCTCAGTAACAAAATCTGATCCTTCAATTGGTATCAGAGTAGGTTCCTTCAGCAACAATCTAACAAACTTGAAGGTAGATCTTGAAGATGGGTCAATAAGAAGGAATGTCTAACAACAAAGCACCATTGTTCAATGGAGAAGGCTATGCTCTGTGGAAAATAAGAATGAAAAACTTCCTATTGGTGATTGTTTTTGATATCTGGCAATCTGTTGTAGACGGTTACATTGCACCGACTACTCCACCCAAAGACCCTGGAGGAAAGAAAATCTGCGATGATAACTCAAGAGCGGTTAATGGAATTCTAGTTGGGTTGACTGACTCTATATGTGTGAAAGCTATGCATTGCAAATTGGCCAAAGAAATATGGGAAAAATTGGAGGTTGTATATGAAGGAGATGATAAAGTCAAAGAAGCCAAACTACAGACCTATAGAACTCAATTTGAAAATCTGAAAATGAAAGAAGAAAATATTGCTGAATACTTTCATAGGGTAGATGAAGTGGTCAACTCAATTAGAGCAGCAGGAGAAGAAGTTACAGATAAACCCATTGTGCAAACAATACTAAGGTCATTATCAATGAGGTATGATGCAAAGATTTCCTCAATTGAAGATAGATCCGATCTAATCTCACTCACAATTGACCATCTCCATGGGATTTTTATAGCATATGAAATGAGAACAGGAAATAATAAATCAGCAAAAGACAAAACAAATTTCAAAGCATCCAAGACAAAGATAAATCTGAAGCAAAAACTTCAATCTTGTCATCATGAAGAATCTGATGTGGAGGAAGCTAACCTTATTAGAAAACTTCAGAAAGGATCAGGGAAGTACAAAGGCAAGATTCCTTTCAAATGCTTTAATTGTGGAAAAGCTGGTCATTTTGCATCCAAGTGTCCCTATCCCAAGGAAGACCCTGAAGATGAAGAAAATAAAACCAGACAATATCAGAAGAAGGAAAAATTCAACTACAAGAAAATGTTCTACAAAGGGAAAAATAATTTCTACTCAAAAGAAGAAAACAACAACTCGTCAGAATCTAGTGACAACGATGAATCTGATGATGATGAGGTCCTTTTCTTAGGTATTGAAGAATCTAATGATATAGAAAAAATTAAACATGAGAAGGAGTTACAAGATGAAGCAGAAGTTAATATGGAGGAAGAACTTCTCAGTGCCTTGGATGAATTAAGAAAATACAAAACGAGATATAGACAATTGAAAAGTTTTGTAGTTGAACAAAAAGAAAGGCATGAACAAGAAGAAAAGGATATTGAAAAAATCATGAGCAATCTGAAAAAACAAATCTTAGAAGCAAATAAAATCGAAGAAAATATGGAAAAGTCTCTTAAGGAAAAACAAATAACTTGTGAAAGAATGGAGGCAAAAATAGTTCATCTGAAAAAGGAACTGGATGCAAAAATCATTCAAACAAAATCTGAATATAGCTCTAAAATATTAGATAAGATTATTACAACTCAAAGGGATTTTGAAAATAAAAATGGAATAGGTTATTCTCAAAAGGAAAGCCGTGTTAACTCAAAATCTTATGCAGATGCTCTTCGCAGTACATTCAAGAAGAAAAATGAAGAGAAGATAAGTAATGACAAGAGCTACAGAAAATTATCTCCACTCATTAGGAAAGAAGGCAAGACAATACCAAAGAAGTTTTACCAAAATAGGTATCCTCGCATTTTTCCTGGTTACTGCTATGCTTGCTTTAATTTTGGACACAAAGCTATAAATTGTAGACCATATAAAAAGAAAAATATGAAGGTTAAGAATTATATCCTTAAGGATAAACAAGCAACAAATCAAGTTAAGAGCAGAAACTATAACTCTTTTGAACCTCTACAAGAAGGGGACTTACGATTCTTCAGATGTCATAACCATGGACATAAACCCATTAATTGGGACTAATTGAAGTCTTTAAACAAACCAAGTTCATTAGAGAGTAGAAGAAACTTTGGAGAGTAAAAACATAAAAAAGGGAATGCCTTATTGCCCTAAAAACTCAAGATGAAAAGGATCTCTGGTATGTTGACAGTGGATGCTCGAAACATATGACAGGTAACAAGGACAAGTTTTTAGACTTAAAGAAACAAAAAGGTAAAGTTACATTTGGTGATAATGCTTCAAGTAACATACTTGGGAAAGGAACTGTGAGCCTGGGAAAAGACAAATCTAGAAATGTACTACTTGTCGATAAATTGAAGCCTAGTTTATTAAGTGTCAGTCAAACCTGTGATCAGGGACACTTATGTATCTTTGATTCCCAAAAATGTGAAATTAGGAGAGAAGACACAGGAAAATTAGTTGGTACTGCTCCTAGAACTCGTGAAAATGTATATATACTAAATGCAAAATTAAATGAGGAGTGTCATATAAATTCAGTAGATGAAAGTTGGCTATGGCATAGGAGGTTGGGGCATATTAACTTTGACAATCTTGTGAAATTCAACAACCTTGGTGAGTAAGAAACTTGCCAAAAATCATAAAACCCTCAAATGCTATGTGTAGACATTGTCAATTAGGGAAGAAAACTAGGGTAAGGTTCAAAAAAAAAGAATACACAACCTCTAAACCTTTAGAGCTTGTTCACACTGACCTATGTGGACCTACGAGAACCAAGAGTATACAGGGAGAGTCTTACTTTATGTTGTTCATTGATGACTTTACTAGAATGAGCTGGATAGGTTTTCTCAAGGAAAAAATAGAAGTACTCAACAAATTCAAAGCTTTTAAAACCCTTGTTGAAAATGAAAGGGAGACAAAAATCAAATGTCTTAGATCAGAAAATGGTGGTGAATTCACCTCAAAAGAGTTCGATGTCTTCTATGAAACTCATGGAATAAAAAGACAATTCTCTGCTACCAGAACACCTCAACAAAACGAGATTGTTGAAAGAAAGAACAGAACAATTCAAGAGGTTGCAAGGACTATGCTCAATGAAGCAAAATTGTCATATGGATATTGGAGGGAAGCTATAAGCACAACTATATACATATTGAACAGAGGTCAACTCAGGGTTAATAGTGATAAAACTCCTTATGAACTATGGTTTGGAAGAGCTCCATCAGTGAAATACTTCAAAGTCTTTGGAAGTAAATGCTACATCAAAAGACTAGATGAGAGTCTTGGAAAATTTGATGCCAGATCTGATGAAGGTATTTTTCTTGGATATGTCTCAAAAAAAAAGGCATACAGATGCTACAATATTAGATCACATAAGATTTTTGAAAGTGCAGATGTCAAGGTAAATGATCTAAAAACGATAAGGATCAAAAATCAAGAGACCATCTCTACAAATGAAGATGAAGATGATGATGAGACATTCAACACACAACTAAAAGAAGTAGAAGAGAATGAAAAAGAAAGGGAAGAAGATGATATGGATACTAGTGAAAGTGAAGAAGATAGTGAAGATAGAGAGATAAGAGAAGAATTTCCAAGAAGAGATACAAAGACACCCTCAAGAATTATTCAGAAAAATCATCCCAAAGAACTGATTATTGGAGATATGAATGATGGAGTGCAAACAAGAAGGCAACTGTTGTATCAAACAAAATTAGCATTGTTGTCACATATTGAGCCAAGCTCAATCAAAGAGGCATGTAAAGATGAGAAATGGGTTAAAGATATGAATGAAGAATTGGATCAAATTGAAGGAAATGTCTATGCTTGGCGAACTAAATTTCTTCCTTGGATTACAAATAATACAGCCCAAAAGGGGAGTTTTTATCCATCAGTCTAAATATGTTAAGGATATGCTTAAGAGATTCCAGTTAGAGAATTGCAAACCTATTAGTACACCTATGACAGTTGGATGCAAACTAAGAAAGGATGATGAGTCCAAAGTTGTAGATCCAAAACACTACAGATCAATGATTGGCAATTTTCTCTATGTAACAGCTTCTAGACCTGATGTCAAGCAAGCTGTTGGGATGGTGGCAAGATTCCAAGAAGAACCAAAGGAGAGTCATGTTCAAGTTGTAAAAAGAATCTTTAGATATTTGAAAAGAACCATAGATCTTGGTTTGTGGTATCCTAGCAAGGACTCATTCACATTAAAATCATATTCAGATGTTGTTTGGACAGGAAGTGTAGATGACAAAAAAAGTACGAGTGGAGGAGCATTATTTTTGGGAGAATCACTGGTTGCTTGGATAAGCAAGAAACAATCCTCAATATCTTTGTCTAGCACTGAAGCTACGTATATTGCAGCAGCAAAATGTTGCACACAAGTGGAATGGATCAAAAAAACTCTACAAGACATCAAAATAGTATTTGAAGAACCCACAATTATCAACTGTGACAATACAAGTGCGATAAGTCTCTTTAAGAACCCAGTCCAACACTCAAAATCAAAACAAATTCCCATAAAATACCACTATCTAAGAGATCAGGCTGAAAACAAAGAAAATTAAATTGGAATATGTTCCAACACAAGAACATGTGGCAGATATTTTTACAAAACCCTTAAGCAGAGATGTATTTGAATATCTCAGGCAAAAACTGGGAGTAATCCTTCTTCCTACCTAAAACTATCAAGAAAATAATGCATCAGTTGGCACCTATTCAGGGGGAGATAGCAATCAACAACAAAAGGTGTTATTCAATTATGACAGAAAAAAGATTGATTGCAGGAGACTTTACCGTTGGTCAGAGAAGCTACTATACATACATATCATAGGAGAAGAAACCCTTTGCCATCGATGTCAAAGGGGGAGAGAAACTTCATAAAAACTTCATAAGAGGAAAGCATCATCACAAGGGGAGTTTTGTATATGAAGTTAGTGTGTTGCCCTCAATGAAAAAGGGGGAGATTGTTTGACAGATTGTCATTGATGTCAATAGTCGAATTAATGATTTGTTGTTAATGATGAATTACCATAGTTGAGATTGTCATTGATGTCAAATATGTATATCAGTAAGTAGAAGATGTCAACAGTGTGCAGAGATTGAAAGAGAGAACAGGATAAGCGAATACTCGAATGATTTAAGCTCAAAAGGGTTGGCGTCGAGTTCAGAGAAAGGAGCCATCAATAATATCGATGGACGGTAGAGATTGTTGGAGACAATAGGAACAAATAGCCATGGGCCATTAGATCCAACATAGCTATAAGGAGGATAAACTCTGAATTCATTCAAACTCCAAAGATTAGGAAGATGAGCGACGTGGACCGTTAGATCCAAAGCTAAAAATGGGGAGCGACGTGGGTCATCAATCTGACGAGAGTGGAATATTGGATATCGATAAATCAGGAGTTGGAAGAAGGGAGGTGCTCTAACCTATGAAATACCGAAATGAAAAATCGCAATTAGATCCAGACCATTGGATCGAGGACTAATCTGAGTCGTCGATCGAACAAGAAATGAACTTGCGAAATGACGATTCACAAAGTCATTCTCGACCATCAGATCATCCAAAAATATCACAGTCGTTGATCGTTCCAAAAATATCACAGTCGTTGATCGTTCCAAAAATATCACAGTCGTTGATCATACCAAAAGGATCATAGCCATTGATTGTTCCGAAAGAATCGGGACCGTCCGTTTTCGGATGGAACATGGTGAAGGGTCATCATTTCACTAACTCAAAGAATGGAAAAATCAAACGTAAGTTTTGTGGGAACTCGCGATATGCGAGGTCACGAAGAGATCCTAGCCATCGGTTGGAGGGCAAGCACGTGGCACAAGATTAACGAACTCGAGAATTGGGGATTTGTGATTCGTAGAATTAGGGACGAGAGGTGTTCAAAACCCTTAAATCCGAAGCTCTGAATGTCAAGGAGGAAGACACATATCAAGGACCACGTCATCTTGAGTGAAGTCAATGACATACCACATCAATAGAGAATGTCAGCAAGGACACGTGGCTCAGTCAAAAAGTGACAAGTGTCAAGTTGAAATTGGCATTTCAGGCACATGTAAGTCACAAATCAGAGTGACACGTGGAAGCTACTCGGCACATGCCAAGTCATCTTGTGACGTCAGCAGGTTTACATCATGTCGAGAGTTTCTATTTTAGAGTTTTGCATCACAAGCAAATACTCTAATATCATGGAGTCTTGAACGCCGAAACTCCGACAAGGACACGCGTTAGGTGATCTATAGTATCGGGAGTTTTGGAGAGTTGGAGGTCATGAAGACTCGAAGGAAAAAATGCCGAAATCCCGGCAGCCATCCATCTCAAGGAATGATTAAGACACATCCATCCGATTAAGGAAAGAATGGATTGTTTTAAGGCTTGAAATGGACCGTTGATTGGTTTCCATGAAAGAGACGTGAACCATCGGATCTGACCAACGATTTCGTGATCGTGAGTTTTGGGAGGTTGAAGGTAACAAAGTCCCGAAGGATGAAAAGGTGAAACCTCGTGAGCCGTCCATCTCAATGGGTAATATGAATCATCCGATTGTTTCGGTGATTTAGTGATCATAATTTTAGTAAAGTGTGAAGTCACGAAGACTCGAATGTCTAAACGCTGAAATCCCGTTAGTCGTCTATCTCATCAAGAGGATGAATTGTGGGCGTTGATCTGAGAAGTGCTCAAACGCTCATTTGGTCTAAATTGCCTTAAGCGTGAGGTTACCGCCATTGGTCATATTGTAAAAAGGTTTGACATTGCAGATTGTAATGCCTTGCCGAAATTGCTGAGCCAGTGGTTCTGTAATGCACGGTCATGTGAAATAGCTTGAAGGAAGTGCCTCCACGGAATCTGGTCTCTGTGAAGTAAAAGAGATTTGATATCGAGTATAAAGGATTAAATTGATCCATGACTGTGATCAATTTATGAAAAACCTTCACGGTATAATGAACCAATACACAGTCATGATTAAAAGCGAATAAATCATGAAAAACATGAATAATGAATAAAAAGGAAAAATAATATTAATTAAAGTTTAATTATCATTTTAAATGAAAAGATACAATGGTTCAAATAAAGGGACAGTATGTTTTAAATTTCACACCCGTTTGAAGAGTATATAAACGAGAAAAAGTGGTGAGAAGAAAGTGTCTCTGCAGCCAAGATCAGAATATAAGAAGCTGAAGCCAATTCCAGGAAGAAAAGTTAACTACTATAAATTAAGGGTGGTTGGGTGGTTCAAGGGCAGGTTGGTTCCTGCAGAGGGAGTTGGTGCTTCCTTGTCAGTTGTAGCTGACTAAATAGGGGGTCATAGCCTCCTATCAGTTGGTGTCGGTAAACCAGGGTGTGGGTGCATCTTGATCAGTGGGTGCTGATTAAGAGGAAGTACAACTTCCTTCTATGTAACATGTAAAATAAATTTTGTAGTTAATAGAAAAGAGTTTGTGGTTTTTCCCATTTGGGTTCCATGATAAAATACTATGTTAAGATTTTGTTTTGCATTAATAAGTAAAAATTGATATAATTGTCCTGTCACTGATTCACCCCCTCCTCTCAGTAAAATAATCTGGTCCTTCAATATTATAAGAAATAAGGCTAGATTGGTCTGCAAAGGATATGCTCAAATAGAAGGATTGAATTTTTATGAAACATTTGCGACCGTAGCAAGATTAGAAGCTATTAGAATATTTCTTGCCTATGCTTGTCATAAAAGGTTTAAATTCTATCAAGTGGATGTCAAGTCAACTTTTCTAAATGGATATCTAAAAGAAGAAGTCTATATGGAACTGTTGGACACACGTACCACATTTAGAGGGGGGGTGCATGAGTGTGGGGCTCTTTTTCCCAAAACTTCCCTCTTGCACAAAAACTCATCAATTAGCATTCAACATTTATTCATTACCCATTGTTGTCATTTATAACC